>CM060866.1:6261464-6284016 GCA_030737845.1 Acorus calamus | reverse complement strand
TTAAAGAAAGGGAATTCTCATTGCTAGCCATTAATAAGAAAAAAATGCACAGAAATGAGTAAAGAAATTGGATTAAATTCAGAGTAGTCATTTGAAGCTCTATAAACAGATTGCGGAACATGGAACATCAGTATCTTAAAAAGCAAAAGGGTTCCATGAGGCAGCGTTTGAACTTGAATGTGTTTGTGCGTGGACTTAGCAAAACAACTTGAATGGGTGATGAAGTACAATCGTTAAATAAGTCTGTATTAACAAATGACCAAAACAGTTATTGAGCATGGAAACACACACAAGTACGTATCTATAAACAGCTTGGAAAAAACTCATCAAGTTTAACATTTGGATTTAATTGACTAAACAAACGGATGCAGTTTGCTGCCCACTGGACTGACCTTTTAGGTGTTTGTGTGAGTCTATTTTACAAAATGATCCCAAAACCCAAACATCCCTTGGGCACGGGTTTTGAATGCTAGTAGAGTTACTTTCTTAGATATATCTTAACCATTGATGGATTCAATGGACCGACTCAAACAAAACCACAAAAGATCATTCATGCATAGGGTGCAAGGTTCACACAATACAGCCCAGGAAATCCCTTACCTCAAATTGCCACATGCCTAGGTGTTTCACTCTTTATCCGTGAACTGTCAACTTTGGCCGGGCAATTTAGTTAAAATAAAATAGGTAGCTCATTCATAATAAGAGTTGCACCATATTTACCTTGAGCAAGCTGCACAGTGAGAGTGAGTCAAGCCATAGAGGGTCACAACTCAGGCTGCCAACGGGTAGCCTTATGTGCCCCTATACTTCAATCCAAAAACCACATTTGGAAGTTTACTGTTTAAAAATACCCCTTCACTATAAAATTGACGATCTCACAATAGTCTTAAATTACGAGATGATATTATGTCCATGAGGTTGGGAAATATCTCTATAAGAAAAAAGTTAACTATCTTGGGGGCTACAAACATTATGAGTTACGTCTTTTTAGAATATCGAAGACAGATGCTCCACCCCCACCCACCCACTCCCAACAAAAAAATAAAAAGAAAAAACAATGGGAGAAAGAGCATACCTTTTTTAGATGTTATGCACTTGTTACATGAATGGAAAATGTCATGAATGTCTCATATTTGCACAGTGCATATGTTGACATACCTACAAATGGGCCTCCCACATCTATAAGGAAGGCCGCACTTAATGGACAATCGTATACAGGATAAGGATAGAGGACATATATGCACATATGAATTTTTAAAAGTACTACTTGTCTAAGAATTTTTCAATGGTATCCTTTTAGAAACTTCCCTTTCAAATATGTTTTTTTGGTGAAATTTTTTTCTTCATACAAGTACTGGTAAAATGTGCTAGTCCCAATTCTCCTTCTCACAGCTCAACAGATGGTCCTTATATACTCCCATCTTCCTTACAATAAGTCAGCACACTGAATTCACAGGTTTATGACAAAATGAATAGCATCTTGAATCTCATTTGTCCCATTCCTGTACTAGAACAAGCATGTAGCATTGCATGTCCTTTCAGTTGATATATTCACGCAGATATTCATTAAATTCTATGCATTTTTCTACACTGATCAGAGAAGTCAAACATTGACAACAATTTATTTGAGCAATGATATAACCATAAAATTTTGACACACCTTCAACTTCTTCATTTTAGTGCTTGTGAATCAGATAAACCATTTTCCACTGTATTTAACAATTGCAAGCTACGAGCTGTACATAATTAGGTGATTTACTGAAAAGGAAAACTGCAATACTACCAATTATATCCTTCTACAAGTTATATCTTTAAATATAATACTTCTGAATGGAAAAATCCATAAAGCCAATCACTATCTAAAATCAAATGCACTATGAGATCAGGTTGGCCCATGTTTGACTTGGCAGTTACACAATATAATGCCTTATATCCTCATAGATAGTTTGAAAAGGCAGATATATAAATGCTTTTATCCATAATGATGACGAGCCCTTTTTCACAGAAATTAATTTCCAGTATATAATATTGTTTCCTATCAGGTCAGAAGTACTGCCTTTACTGGCTTTAAAATAGACATGCCCTTTTATCCACAAAGCCAACACACTGATGTAGGACTGATGTCAAATGCTTATTTTCTTAGTAGACAAAAAGTATAAAAAAACATGTTGGTAAACATTCTAAATGAAGCACAACCATTCTTACATTCCAAAACAGTACAGAAGATGACAACTGGAGACTCACTTTTTTTTGGCTCACATGGCATCATGATAAGAGGAGAGTGGTGTTCCATTCATCTCCACCTTCATTATCATTCTAACATGTCAGGCACACACTTAAGCAAATTTGAAGTTATGAGGCATCTAGATATTCAACAGAGCACTATGGAGTTTTTACAATACAAATGTGTTAAACCATGGTGCACAAACTCGAAGCCATACATGCACCACCATCACCAACATCTCGACTTGCTTTGCTCGTGATGAGGGAAAAACCTCCACGGAGCGTCAAGGAAGATTATGAGACCCTTCTATCATTAGGATTCATCCCACTTAATCGAAAATGCATGCAAATCAAATTTAGAGTTGTTTTGATTTATTTATAATATAATTAGTTAATGGGCTTTTTTGTTGTGCAACCATAGTTAATCCATGGATTTGAAAATAACTTTGTTACGATTAGATTGTTAGGAATATATTGAATTGTTAGGTGGTTAATATATTCGTGTGTTAATATCTTGGATTGGGGTCGATGCATTGTAGGGGCGTCTTCATTGTCCTTTTCAGGGGTTTCCTTTGTTATGCCTACACGATTTAGGTTTTCATATAGGGGTGGTAAATCATGTCAAAGCTCGGCTCGTTTATAACTAGGCTCGGCTCAAGACCGAACTTAATTTTGTGTTCAAGCTCGGCTCGTTTGACTCGTGAAAAGTTCGGATGAAGAACAAATCGGCTTGTTTGTAAAGAGAACTCAAGTGCAAGCTCGAAACAAGGCTTGAGATCGGGCTCGTTTAGCTAAAAAAAAAGCTCGTTTAGCAATTAAAACAAGTAGAAAACAAATAACATGTCAAAAATAGACAATCACATTTGAAAATCATCACTAAACAATCATTTCGAAATGAGCTCGTATAGGCTCGGGGCTCATCTCAGGCTCGACTCGTTTACAACTAAGCTTTAAAAATTATTTAAGATTAGTTCTTTTATTTAATTGAACGAGCCCGAATGAGCTCCAACCGAGCTAAGCCCGGAGCGGCTCGGCTCGTTTACCACCCCTAATTTCATACATTTTAGGTAGAGTCCTCCTCTATTTATGATGTATGTACATGCTTGCCACGTAGGGTTTTGTTGATGTGCTTTTTATTCGGGTTTTCACCCTCCTAATTAATACGAGAGGGAAAGCCCACCATTACTATTAAAAAAATAATAATTTCATCACTCAAAAAATTCATTAACCGATAAATTCATCACTCAAAAAATTTCATTCATGTTTATTGGTTAATACTAACTATAAAGAGGACGATTCATATGGAGATCAACATAATTTTCATCAAAACCCACGTAAAGTTATTCATATAAACACAACCCAAACCATCAACACCCCTCCCCCCTCAATATTTGATTAGACTTTCAATATTTGATCTTAAAATAACAGCAGATATCCATATTTGGAGACAAGTACTTCAAAAAAAGTACAATAAAAGATCAATCAAGATTCAAAATACAAACCGAAATTGAACTAGAAGGATTTTTAAAACAAATTTTTATTCTGAGAAGATAAAAAAAAGGGGAAAGAAAGGAAAGAGCGAGACCTTCTGACGCTTCCACGCTAGAAACTGGGCTGAGGAGATGGGCCTCTTACCTTCCTCGTTCTCCAGCATCTGTTGCTGCTGCTCTTCTTCCGCACCCATTTGGGGGAGATTTTCTATTCAAGTCTGAATTCCTAATTTTGAAAGTATTCATGTATCCCTTTTTTAGTGTCAAGACTCATACCTCATCCTAAATGACATATATACCCTTATTCATTCATGAACCGTCTAAATATTTGTGGGTATTTTTGAGTTTTTAAGATATTTTTAACCTATTCACATGAACTATTATGGCATAAATAATTATTTAATATAAATAAAAAAATTATTTCTTTATTATTTTTTAATTTTAATGAAGTTTTTTATTACTTGGTTGGTAATAGATAAATGATGGATAAATGATGAATAAAAATTTATAAAATATCATAAAATGATTTTTCTGATTTCTAAAATGTGATGATAGATGATTTAATAAATAATTTAGGGATAAGTCCCTCCCAGGGCTAATAAGAAATATACCCTTTAAAGTTAGAAACTTAAATCAAATATGAAGAATAAGAGATCGATCACTAAATCATATAGTTTATGGAGACTAAAAAATAAAAAAACCCTTTTGAGTATTGGAAGTGGACTTACATGAAAACTGTAATTGGATGGATTACTGATTCTAGTAATTGGGTAGACCACACAAACACTTACTTGAATGCAAATCAACCCTTGTTTTCTTTTTTATTCAAAACGGAATAGGTGATATGGATAAATTTGAGAATTGTAGATCAAATTCAGCTAACATTGGCTTGTAATTACAAAACAAAGAAAATGCTAGGACAGTTTTTTTACCAGCACTTTTGTTGTCCCCTAACATATTTTGAATTTTATCGAAAGTTTATATATACTTGTTTAATGAATTTTTACTAAACAAATAAATTACACACTCTGAATGAATTGAATGTAATGCAATGAGGAAGTATCACCACCCACAAATAAAAATGCCGAGTGAATTAACAAAGGAACACCAAACACCCTTTATTCCCTCTCAACTTATGCTCATGTTACAATGTTTTTGTTGGAGGTAGAATAGGATAAAAGGAGGATGCAAACATAATAGAAAAAGTCTTCAAGTGGAAGACACCTTTAACAGGGTAGTCGAGACACACCCTCCCCCAAGAAAAGGTTAGAGTTCGACTCCCAAGTTTACCGAGCAAAATAATAATAATAATAATAATAGAAAAAGTACATCCCAAACATTCTCTACTGCATTACAAAGATAGGCAGAATATGTTAAATGAGGTCCCATCACTAGCACATAGAGAATTCTTTTTTGGACTCAAGGCAAGCATCCACAGCTTCACCAACAGTGAAGAATATCTTATCTCCTCCTATCTTGTCGATGAACTTTGATAGCTTAAGCTTTTGGATCACTTGCCATCCGGGGTTCGCGAACATCAGCTGCCAAACAGAGTTGTGTTCTTTATCTAATGCTTTAGAGCAAACATTTAGTTTGTGGTTTATAGGACCTAAATATGATTTACCTGAAGACCATGAGAAACCAGCTTCTTGTGTATATCTTCCAATGCTGCGATCCCTGACGTGTCGATGTTCACTACATCTGCAATGCAAAAATTTAATGATCAACGACTCAATGTAATACATAACTACAAGGCCTACTTGCATTGGATGAAACTCACTCGACATATCGATGATCACAAATTGGACTTTCTGCCCCGCCTCATCTGAATTTTCTGACGTGTGATCTTCCACTGCCCAGCTCAAGATTCTGAAACAATACCCACAGTATAAGTCATGTAGATATTATTTTTTCTGATTCAAAGGACTTCTATGGCATTCTTGTTACCTGTCTCTGACAAAATTGGCATTGATGAAGGAGAAGAAGGACGAGTCGATGCGTGTTATCAGAAAGCCTGGTGTCTTCACCGCGACGGGGTACTGACTCACACTGCAGAAAATATCAGTCCCTTGGATTCTTCCGAGCATTTGTATGCGAGGACGAAGCAGGTTTAGTATGATATTCGCAAATGAAATGGTCACCTGAAGCATTGTTTGGTATGTCAGATTTGTTAATATCTTTTCAGTTCATCATGAGATATGTGTGAATGCCTAGATGAAAATACTCACAGCAACTAAAAGGCCAATCTCAACTGAACAGAACAAGACCCCAAAAAACGCGCCAATGCAAGCAAGGAAGTCTTGTTTGTCGACTTTCCATATCTCATACGCTTCTCCAATATCTATCAAACCAGGTAGAGCTGATAGGATAATCGAAGCGAGGATCGTAGTTGGTGTATAATACAAGAGCCTAGTTAGAAATTGTAAGGCCAAGAATACTGTAATGGCCATTACGATATTAGAGACCGCCGTTTTGCACCCAGCGCTGAAATTCACGGCAGAGCGGGAGAACGAACCTGCGAATGGATCAAACAGAAAATGAATTACATGTGAAGAATACAATGATGGGTTACAATCATTTCACTAATTGTGCTAACCAGTTGCAACATAACATGATGTCAGTGACCCTGTAATGTTCATGAAACCCATGGCAGTCATCTCCTTGTTCCCATCGATGTGATATCCTTTTGCAGAAGCAAATGATCTGCCAACTGCCACAGCTTCCTGTAAAGATTAAATTCGATTTGATCAAAATCCTGATATATAAATGTCACGTTTGTTACCGTTTAAATTTACATATTATAGATTATAACTTATAAATTATAGATTATAACTTTTATGATAAGTTTTATACATGTTTGTTGTAACTATTTAAAAACAGTAAATTAGTAGTAGAGGATGTTTGTTTATTAAGTTGTAAAATAATTTTTTACTGTACAATTGTCAAAAATATCCTTAAATTGTAGAAGTAAAAAATTGATTTATATTTGATAAAATAAATTTATTTTTACATATAAAAGTAATTTTATAAATATTTATTTTTTGTAATAGTTAAAAAAATTGAGAAGATAAAATGTGGTTTAATGATTTTTAGTGTAATAGTAAAAAATAGAAACACATATTATTAATAAAAAGGATTAAGGGCACGAGTGTCCAAAAGAAAAAAAATTTAATGCATTTTATAAGCTATAATTTCAAAAGCACTCATTTCTTATCTTAGATATTATGACTTTTTAAAACTGCTTTTAATTTAAATAAATTTTAATAAGTTTAAACAAACATGCAATAACTGTTTATTTTAAGTTAAAAGCTATAATCTACAGCTTATAAGTTTTAACAAACATGTATAAAGAGGTGTTGGTTAGTGAAGGACTAGTGAACAACGAACCGTAAGAGCTACAACTGCTGCAATTAAACCAATCTTGGCAGCTTCACCAACGTGTGTTCCATTGAACTCTAACTGGCTGGCTGAGCTAGGATTCAAGCCGCCTTTAACGTACTGTACCGTCTTGACGCCATGATTGTCTGCTCTTGTCAGGAAGACCATCAAAGTTGATAGAACAACAGAGAGAAGGGGAGCAATGGCTGGCAGCCAGAAGAGCTTTTTGTTCCTTCTACCCTGAAAACACAATTGATATATACAAAGTTTTAACTATCAAACTTGTGCTTATCAGTTAGTATACTAAATTTTCATGTGTTCAGATTTACATACCAAGAACCTGGCGATCAAGATGAAGATTAGGAACAAACATCCGATGAGGAAATTATGTGGATGCCACTAGTAACAATGACAAAAAAGGATATGTAACAGAATTCGTATAAAGCAAAATTCTATAAAGAACAAGTCTTGTTATTATTCAAAATTCTTCACAGAGAAGTGAGTGGCTTACAGGTTGATGAACAGCAACCCAAACAGCTCTCACTACTGAAATGACATCAGTTTTATTTGTGAAGTGAGTGATTCCAAGCAATCCCTTCAACTGCTGAAGTCCTATTACAATTGCTGCACCCCCCATGAATCCAACAATGGCAGCATGTGAAAGGAAATCCACTAGGAATCCCAACCTGCAAAGGAAACATTTTAAGGAAGTGATGACTGATAAAAACCATCACAAGTAGACTATGAATTGAAACTCACCTAAGAATTCCAAATGCGGCCTGAAAGACCCCTGCGAAGAAGGTCGCGGTGAAGACCATCTTTCTGTAGGAAGTGGGATCAACTGAAGGGTCTGCTGATTTTTGAATCATGGATGATAGGAGCAGAGAAATCACCGCGACAGGACCAATAGCTATTTCTCTTGAGCTCCCCATCACAGCATAAATCAGAGGTGGAACAACACTAGTATCTAGTCGACCAGGTGAGATAACAAAATTATCAGTATGTGTGTTAGGAATCAAACAAAAGAAATTTGTAGTGATAGTATTGAATTGAAAAACTTACAAAGGCCATACTGAGGATCAAGGCGTGCCAAACCAGCATACCCAATGCTCTGCAGGAATTCGGAAAGCAACAATGTCATGCAAAAATAAAAGATACAAAGGAACTATACATGATAAGAATGATGGATCTTATCTACACCTGTGGAATGCTAAGGCTTGCTAGAGTGAGACCTGCCATCAGATCGCTCTTGAACATTCTCAAATTATAGTTCCGCCCCCATTGGAGGATCGGAAATAGACCATTCAAGAAGACCATAACATGACTCCAGATGGGCCGGCTTTTGGATGGGAGAGCGGCCTTTATTGAACCGGTGAACTCGCACCATAATGTAGGCGGCTCTGGAGGATTCAGCACCCATTGGACTGTCTTGGAGTGGTTTTTTTCTTTCACCCCAAGCTCCTCGACATGCTCAGACTCATTCTCAGACGGAGCCATGTTTTCTTTGAAGTGTTTGGGAGAACTCATTGAGCTCTCACTGAAGTAGTTGGAGGGCAAGATTCTCCTCCTCAATGAATATGGACCATCAACAGATGCTTTAGAAAAAAATTCCTTTGCATGGTTGAGAGTTCAAATCTTGAAGATTTTATAGGAACCAATATCTGAAGAATTCAGAGGCCATGAAAAAGAGAGGAGAGGTGTCTGAATTCCACAGACTTGTGAGTGCAGCTACTTGTGAAGGGTTGGTTGTGTATTTGTAAGGCAATGGGACTATATTCCTTTTTAGTGATTGATTGCATTGTCATGGGTAGTAATAGTGAACATGTGTGTGGTCCCAATCATGTAGAGGTTATTTGGTACTTGACTAGTTGACCGCTGTTATGCCAAACTGGAACAGTCAATTCCATTATATTCAGAGTCCACCAACACAATGGATCTTCTTTCTTTCCCTTTTTTTTTATTTCCCCAATTAAGCACTTTATACTTCTCATTTATGTGAGAATATGAATGTGTGCCATATTATGACTATATTCATTCTTTCTTTTAAAGTGCAACTTTTAGTTCACTTTTCTCATTATGAGCTATCAAAAAGAAAAAGGTGAACAAGGCATATGAAAAACCATAGGTATATTTTTCTCATGTTAGCAAATATAATCTTCTGGAAAGAGTAGTGTCAGTGGTTATTAATGTAAGGTGACTATGTCATTATTTTTTGCAACTATGAATGGAGCACATTTTTTTTCTAATTTACCCACAAAAACATCGCAATCATGATCGTCCACGAATCGGAACAGTGCCTTAGTTTGAACAACAGGTGAACATGCTATACATAATGACATTAATCACCAGTCACCGACTGAACTGTCTCTTGGTGTTGGTTGAGAGAGGTACTCCTTTTTGTTGAGGGGTCCTGAGTGAGTTTAAGTGTGATAGGACAATATTTAACCAGGAAAAGGAACTTACCACGAAAAGAAACACAAAGCAATCATCACAGAAGTTGATGAAGAAGTGGTTTTGGTCACAAACTGTGAATCCTAATCCATCTTCAACCGTTCATTCACTACATAAAATTTATGTTACACTAAAACCTTCAATAGTAATAGTGTTATATACATTATTGAACTTTGATTAGTTAGGAATGATTTTAAGTAGTGGTAATTGCACTTAATGTGAAATGTTTCTGGGTGGAAGGACCATTGATGAAGTTAATGAAAGGTGATGGTCCCAATTCAGATATTGCCCCCTATGGTAGCCTTCCAACCACTACTGCATTACTTAAAAAAGCACCATCTCACTTTCAAGATGTTGAGTTTAAGCACTTGGAACTATGGTTATTCCTTTCAGCAATCACTCTATTAATCATTGCCAAATATACCTATAGAGTGATCCAAATCTCCCATTATTGGGTAAAGATAGCATTAAATTCCTTATGATATTGTTGTGCTTGATTTCATTAACATCCCAACGTGTTTATATTCTTTTATTATTATCATATATTCATTGTGTGCATGATGTTTTCCTCCATAATAATATCATCTAATCTTTGATTAAGAAAGAGAAAGAGCCAAATCAATCTGACCTTCACTGATGTGCAATATCAATGGGACACACCATTTGTCCATCCATGTTGGGGAGGGGAAGAACAATGGCTAACTATTGGTGGTCCTCACTCCTCACTCAATGAATGCTAGTCTCACTCACTAAATGCTAGTGAATGTCTTCACTTGGGGTGGCATCTTTTAAAGTCATATATATATATATTTTTTTTGGGTAACAATTTTGGGTGTGCAATGCGAGAATAAACAAACATTTTTAACTACAGAGTTTTTGTGGGATCCAATGATATGGTTCTTTCAAATTTATGCGCATGTGATGGCACCCAACGTAAGTTAGTGGAAGAAGAATTATGGAGTTATGGGATTGTGGTTTGTTGAGTGATGCCGGGTTACTCTGGTTGTGACTTGTGAGCTCGAGCCAATTATTAACCCAATTTTGCTTCACCAAATCATTTTAAAAATTTAGATTTTGATTATAGATTTTAATTTTTATGTGTTCAATGATATATATATATATATATATATATAACTTTCATAATAATAAAATCAGTACGTGAGAGTTTATAAAAAAACTATTTGAGAGCAGTTTTTAATTTTTGGAATGAGTTCCAAATGGGACCAAAATTAAGTTTAAATAAAACAAGTTATCCTTATTTTAGCTATCCGATTTGGCTGGATATAATGTGTTCGGATTTTTTTTGTGAAACCCACAAATGATTTATGTAACACCCAACTAGAAAATGTCAAGTAAATATTAAAAAATCACCTCGACACAAATTAAATATCCAACTTTGTTTGATATTTACAAGAAAACGCTCATGGACAACTTAAAGCAAAAATATCCTTGTTTGATATTTATTGGGTGCCAAAAGAGATTTTCATATAGAGGATCGGATATATATATTGGATCGCCAGATTTAAATCTAAATTAACCTAAAATAATAGTTCAACTGAGGGGTGTATACTTGACTTCTCTAGTTATTTCAGTGTCTTCACTGTCATAAAAGAAACTGAATGACTGAGAAAATTGATGGGGTTTGTACGATCTTACCCATACTTAAAAAATCTTATCGAAAAAGAAGCCAAAAAAAAGAAAAAAGAAAATATAATGCAGATAAAGATTAGATACATTTGGAATATAATTGAATTTTAAAGAAAAACAAACATTGTGTAAAAATTAAAATAAAACATGAAGTATAATGCATATAAAGTTCAAATAGATTTGGAATGTAACTGAATTTCTAAGAAAAACAAACATTGTTTAAAAACACAAATAAAACATGAAGTATAATGCATATAAAATTCAAATAAATTTGAAATATAACTAAACTTCAATGAAAAACATAAATTGCATAAAAGTAAAAAAAATTTAAAAAATATAAGCATATAATTTTCAGATATATATAAAAAAAAATTTTGACAAATTTAACTGACTTTCAAAACAACATACAAATACTGTTAAAAATCACACTAGTATAATACATATAAAATTAAGATACATTTGAAAATGTATCTTGGTTGAATTATATAACTGAAACTTGTTTGAATTACACAATGTATTTGAAATGTAACTTGATTTTTGTAATGTATCAGAATTTCTGTTAACAATGATTAACGTGACACTTGAAAATGTCAAATAGTTTATCAAATACATTTGAAAATGTATCTGACTTTTAAAAACAAATACTATCTAAACGAATGTAGCTGGATGACTTCATTGGATCACTTCTTCTACATAATAATAGAACAATGAAACAAAAATCAGTGAATATGTGTTGATTACTATGTCTAAATACATACCAAAATATATCTAACATAACAAATTAATCATCCATTAATTACATTAATAGAATCACCAAAAGACAACAAAAAAAAATACAAAAAAGAAGATGCATGTATTATTCAGATACAGTTGAAATGTATCTAAATTCAAAATAAAAAAGCTGGTTGCACGAATGTAAATAAATTGAAAAATGTTTATAAAAAATTAAACATGCTTAAAACAAAATGTAAAGCAAAATTATAAACATCTATATCATCATAAAAGATTATACATGCTTAACAAAAAATAATACTGAACTGATTCAATACTTAAAAAAAGATTATACATGTGAGATAAATGAGATTCATATCAGTATTACTGTCTGTATAATCAAAATTAGATAATCACAAATAACCAAACCTGAAACGATCGCCATTGATGAAACCATAAATAAATAACTCAGATCCAAAAATAGAAATGAAATTCCTCGCAAAAATGAATTCAGATTGTTGTTTTGTGTTTAATTCAATAAACATTGAATTGGATTGTTTTTTTTTATTATAAATAGATTGCATGAATTCTTACTATATTTCAACTTCGCCATACTTAAAGCTTGTCCGTTTGAGGGGCGGGTTCCATTTATTGTACATATTTATCCATGGCCTCAATGGAGTCACAAGCTTCAAGACAGTACAAAAGCTCAATGTATGCATCTTTTTATGTAAGGGAAAATTCCATATAATCCTATGTAAACTGTTTGAAATTTATATAACTCCTTGATTTTTTTAAAGTTCATATATCCCCTTGAAAACATCTATGTAAATCCAAATAACCCATCAGTTAAACTTCTGTTGACAAATGAAAAATATTATTCGAATATTTTGTTTTGTCAAACTCTGATTGAAAACACAGTATACAAAAAATCTCCTATAATTCGTTAAAATGTGAATTTTTTTATGTACATGACGATTTTATCTCTCTGAATAGATTATAAAACTCTATTTAGAAGGGTAAAATTGTCATTTACGGAGTATTTTTCGCATTTTGAACACATTATAGAGAATTTTTTGTACTATGTTTTCAATCAGGGTTAATCATATAGAAAATTCACATAATAATCCAAACATGTCAATGAAAATTTAATTCAAGGGTTATTTGATTTTACATAAGTGTTTCCAGGACGGCTATATGGATTTTAGAAAAAGTCATTGGGTTACATGGATTTCATGCAGTTTGTAAGGGGTTATTTGGATTTGTCCCTTACATAAAAAGATACATCCATTGAGCTTTTATATTGTCTTGAAGCTTGTGGCGCCATTGAGGCTATGGATAAAATGTACAATAAATGTTTCCATTCCCAAAAAAAAATTGAAACAAGCACAAAAGCAACAACCAAAATTTAAATTTTGTCTTAATGCTCTCGGTATTTAGTTGCAAAGTGAATCTGCCAATAGAACAATATATTTCCTCTCCTGGCACAAAATCTTTCCAAGTAAACAATGTTTTAAAAAGTGCAGAAACGATGAAGAATCAGTCCAGAAGGGGACCCCTTACCTTTTTATATGCTTCTAATTGCAATTTGTTGTATCCAAATATGCAATGGCATCTTGCTGACATTGGAAATAGTCTCATTTTGGAAATGATATATTGATGGGTGCAAATCATGATATAATACTGAAATTGTATGCAACAAAATTGTTATAATCTTTAAAATGACTTTTTATTAGAATAATATTTACATCATCAAACATGGTTTAATTGTCAAATTGAAGAACGAATTATTTTTTTCGTCAGTAATAGTAAATATCTTTGCATAAAGTATTAACAAAAAAATATTTGCATCTCACTTTTCTCTTTAACTTTTATATATATTACCACAAATTTCATTTATGGTTGGTATATTTTTAACAAAATATGTATTACACAATACCTCATATCGTGGACTACTTAACAAACAAAAAATTATTAACCACCGTAGCTTCTAAAACATGGCTTTATTTTGCACTCATTTTAATCAAGATTCATGTAATAGAGAAAGTTGAGAGAGATAAATCTAAAGCTTATTCATTGAGCAAGGATCACTATTAACTTCATTTAATGCAACCCAATTTGTGTTTACCAAGAGTATTATTCAATCAGTATGAAACATCAAGAATTTTGATGATATTGCTCGTCATGTAAATCTTGAAGATAATCACCTAGTAGCCTGCTGGAGAGGCATACATGATCAAATCTAGGGTAATTTGCATAAATAGCATAGTTGGAATGAATATTTGCAAAACTAGCACCCTTATATGAATATTAGGAAAAAGTAGCACTAGACTCAGTCAATGTTTTTTTTTTTTAACACTGGAGGCCTTTGTTTTTTTGTTTCTTATTTTAAGATATTCATTTTAAATATTAATTAAGATCAAATCTTAAATAATATTCTATTTATTAGGAGCCCAACCTAATATGGTTTCATCATAACCATCCGATGTAATACACCGGATCGTGACAAAATCCCAACAGATCGAAGGATCCAACCCTTCAACATTGAAAGATTATTTTTTTATATACACTATCATTTTTTAAAAGGAGTCCAACTTTTCTGGTTGTCTGTTTCATCATATTCTGTTTTAATAATGTTACAAGAACCCCAGATTTTATTCTATTTTCTCATCCTAAATCATATTATATGTATATATATCCATCCACCTTTATTCAAAAAGTGCATTTAGGGTGAGAATACATACATGTTAAGAAAAAGAGTGATGTTACGCGTATATAGTTTTTTTTTCATCTCCAATCTCAGTCTCACATAAGTCGATAGAAAATTACCGGAGCATATGCTCACAAGGTATATACTTCGATAATTTTTTTAATATTTTTTATAAATGCATCAATGCAATTCATTTGATTATATGCTTCATTTTTTATAAAAATATTTATCTTATTAGATGATGTATACTATTTTTAAAATGGTAAACATGTGTAAACTGGAATTGAGACTGGAAAAGAGACTATACCTAATATTATCCTAAGAAAAAAAGCTGACCACATTTTTTTTCTTCTTTTCTGTGCTACAAAAATTTATATCATTTTGATACAAGTATATCTGCCCGGCTACGTGGACCCTGTGTTTTCTTCTTCTTTATCTCCGTTGACCTGTGATTGATTTTTCTTTTTCTTTCTACAAGTCCTGGCCCGAGGTGTGGCTTCTTTAATTTTCTTCCACAATTATGTGCCTGTGAAGTCAGCAAATGACAGAACATTATAGTCCTCCAATACTGCTCTATCAAAAAGTGATGGCAACTTGGGATGCCTGATTAAAGCTCGTAATTAAGTTTTAGGTTTATTTGAACTCAATTGTTCAAGGAAAAGAAAAAAGAAAAAGATGTTATATCACATTAGGGGGATGCACTCTAGCTTGGACTGATTTTTCTTCTCTATATAGAGCTTTGATTCTACGGTTTAATCATTTTTAGCTTCATAAATGTGTACTTAGTATTTTTGTATATGCCTTTTAATTTATGGAAATACAAATTTGTATTATACTAAAAATATTTTTAGCTATAAGTGGAGCCCTAGAACCAAGCGCATTAAATCTATAGCCATGGCTTTTGGTGAGACAAATGATGTGCAAGCATAAATATATAGGATGAGATGCTCCTCACACAAAGTTGAGTTCGGAACACTATGTATATAGGAGTTGATATGGCTTGTCTTTCATTTCAATTTTTTGATTGCATTGTTCTTCCAAGATTTGTTCAACTTAAAGAATTCGAAATCTTTGATTTCCATGCTTTAGAGGTCAGCCAAATCATTTAAAGGGAAAGGAAATTCCCTTTTGAAGCATAAGATCTCCTGATATAAATGTTCCACTAGTACGCATCAGATCCTTTTATCTACCTGAATCTTGCTTAATTATTCTTATTATATAATTGGCTTAGGTCTGTTTGAATTATTCTGCTTTTGGTTTGTTTTTTTTATAGTTATATTGGGACCCATTTTCTCAGTCTCAATCACCGTCCGCCACGTGTCAATCGCCGTTCAATCATAATCTGCCACGTGTTATAACCTGGACCAATAAGTGATTTGTTATATAGTATGGAGCATGATGATGTGTGCAGAGTATTGTTGGCGCTACTTAAAATATTTTCGTGTATTGACATTTTTGTCTTTATTGAGATGTTAGTATCAAATGGTATCTCCAATATATTTTTAATTAGGTTCTAAGATTTTTATTTTCGGTGTGATAATTGTAAAACTTTTTGTTGATAGTAGATTGATTCATGTAATTCTATGTGGCTTTCCTTTGATTTGTTTATTTATTTCTTTGATTGATTGTATCCCAAGATCCAGAATTCGTGGCCATGTATAGTGTGACCCATGTATAATGGGGGGAGGCCCCCCAAAGAATTTGAAAACTTTTGAATAGTGGCCAAGTATAATGCATTTCATATGGTTCTAAATCAATTAATCCCAACCCACTAGCCCATGAAAGAGTCGTTGATAAATAAGTTGTGTGGGACGGGCGATCAAGTGAGACCCATTGAAATAAAAATAAAAACTAATAACAATATCCCTCCCCACTGCCCAAAAAAAATAAAAATTTATGTCACGTCGTGACGTCATCTCTTGTGACATCTCCGATATACATCGATAGAAAATCATCGGAGCATATACTCACATTAACGAAGTATATACTTTGATAAAATATTTTTGTTGGAATTTATTTATTTATTTTACAGAGTAAAAGATTACAATGTTAAGGGATCAATTAAAACATTACGAGCTTGATGTCCTTTCTCAAGAAAGATTGTAAAATTTATCCGGAATATGTGAATTATGTCAAGCACTTATTGAAACAAAAAAGTTGAAGACGTTTAATCTCATTGATAGATTGATTCATCTTGTTTTGACTCTTCCAGTTTTAACAACTACCGAACAATCATTTTCAGCTATGACGCTTGTTAAAACAAGACTTCGTAATAAGATGGAGGATGAATTTCTTATAAAAAAATTATTTTATATTTTGAAAGAGAAATAACTGAAAAATTTGACAATGACATAATTGTAAATGAATTTTATGTAGTAAAAAATAATTGGTCACAACTAAAGTAGAAAATATGTATTTTTTATTTTTTTATTATAAAAAATATCTATGAGATCTTCATTGTTGCATTGATTTTTTTTTGAAAAAGATAAAGTATACTATCAATTGATTTCATTACAAAAATAGATTAATACAGGTTTGAAATAGGAGCACTAGTCAAACTATGGGAGCAGATGGGGGTTCTGCTACGTGATGAGGCAGATCCCCCCCCCCCCCCCCCCCGAATCACTCCCCGCATTGCATTGACTTATTAATAAATGATTTGAATTTTAATATTTCTGTCTTAAATTATCATCATATTTATATTGTGTTATAAAAAAAAATTTATTTCAAGTATATTGTTTAGTCCCGGGCCTCCCCTTGTTCTAAATCCTAAGTCCACCCCTTATCAACAAAACAATATTCCTTTAGTTATGACGGCATCAACGGGATAGGATAACGTATATTAAGATGGGGGAGGAGATGATCCCATCAAATTCTATCGGATCCCCTCCCAAAAAAAAAAAAAAAAAAAAAAAAAAAAAAGATAAACTGATTTGACTGTCTAAGGACCTTTTACATATCATTTACCAGCACCTTGTATTCGGAAGCGGAGACGATCGAGATATGTGCAAGATGTTTGCCGTCTCAACCAGTAGAACTATATGAGAGGACATCTCATATAGTTCAAATCATCAGATCCAGGTAAGAAATTAAAAATACCCCTGGTTGTAAAACAGTGGGAAAACAGTTTTTTTAAGGATTTAGTAAAAGCACGTTTTCTGGACATACAATATTTTCACAAACTGTCAACCTCAGTACCCCAATTTATATATATACGCTACTTCAGAATTTCAGTAGATTAATAAATCAATCTGAGGGAACCAGATGTGCCATCAAATTAAATTTCCAAGTTTCCACATATTTTAATCTTAAGTCATCCAATTAAATCAGTGGATATATATATATAGCTACTGATCCACCTCCCTGCAACAAGGTAGAACTTGGAACCGCCCACTTCATTAATTAATCGACCTTGCATTTTAAAATGTGTAAATCATACAGATATATACAGGCTACGATTAAGTTGGCCAGATATAAAAAATCAACCTCTGAATTGAAAGGAAAAAAAAAAGAACAACAACTAGGATAAGATGATGATAATGTGATTGTACAAAGAACTACAATTAATTAACAACATGAGAACAAAAGTACAAGTTTTCTGAAAGTGATCCACCAAATAAAAAAGAATATTACGACATCATTACAAAAGGGTGGATAAGATTAGTGTGTTTAATTTTATAACAAAAAATAATTGGGTAAATTGTCGAAATGCCCCTGGACCGACCCCTTTGTTTTTTCTGTAACCCTAGACTTTTTGAAATTTTTTTGCCCCTGCAGCTTTATACAAATGTTTTTCTACCTTTGTCTTTTCTAAATACCACTACTACCCCCCTTATAAATATGTCCCCTCATTTTCTCTTTTTCTTTTCTTCTTCCCCAGGCCAGTCGACAAACTCACCCAAATCCATATCATTTTTTTTTTCTTTCAAAATCGAAGGCCGAAAATATTGCAAATATCCATTGCCACTGACACCGAAATCCTTCACATTGTCACCGTTAACTCCGTCCCCGTCCACATTGTTGTCCGCCATTAACCTCGTCACCCTCCACACAATCGCCTATCTACCCAGATCACCCATTTTGAGCGATTTAATCATACGATCTCCCAACAGTCCTCGCCGATCCACCTCACCGATGTCTTCATTGCCTTCCATTTGTAAATACAAAGAAAATGCATTCATGGAAAATGTTTCAGAGTTTGATTGTGAAGACGTGTTCAAGATGGAAGTTGGATCCACAGCAAATGACCATGAAATACTCCGTTCCTGGCTGTGAGATAGAGTTTGTGTCAGTCATTGATGACAGCGATATACAGAAGATGGTTAAAGTGCATATTCACTTCAATGCAAAGCTCATACATATCTATCTTCAAAGTTCTGCCACAAATGGGTATGATGCTATTTTTGATGCATTCTGTTGGTTATTGGATCATCTATATTAGGGCTACATTCAGTTTCTGTGTTTCAATGAATTAGTATCTAAGATATTCCATTTCTGTAATCACTTATAATATAATTTGTAATTTAGTTAAGTAAAACTGTAACTTATGGTACTGTTTCAGTTCATGCATATTTTCTACACTACATTATGTATAGGCTTAGAAATTATAATTTATGTTTTTTTATTCTGTAAGTTGCATGCATATCATTTGTAAATTTTATCATCATGTGAAGTATCATAGCATTTCTGCAAAGTTGTAATATATTATGTGATTCTATTCGTACATAGTGTAACTTGTAATATAAATTATGTAAGTAATTACAGAACTGAAGTTGGCCCTATTCATGGGAATGGATCACAAGTAGGTGATAATTAAAATACAGTCGAACAACCAAACGATATGGCATTAGTGAACGTCCATAGTGAATCTAGTGAAGCTCATAGTCTACTGATTAGCATGTGGGGTGACCTCATTAGACAACCTGGACAAATCTTTTACGATGTGCATCATTTTCGTCATGACCTTCGCAACTTTGCTGTTGCACATGGATTTGACTACCATGTCATGAAGAGTGACCAAACCAGAGTTACTGCAAAATGTGCTGCATCCAATTGCTCTTGGAGTATTCATGCATCAATTTTACAAGGAACGGAGGGGGGGAAGTTATTCAAAATTGACTTATGTGCTGACACATACTTGTGGGGGTGGTTTATGAAGAGCATGGCATCCCAACGCAGGCAGGAAATGGGTTTCCGAACTCGTTAGAGACGATCTTCAAGTTAATCCCCTATTTTCCGTGAAGGACATGGGGATCCAACTGAATAAATGGTTTGGGATGAATGTCTCATACGATCAATCATGGCATGGAAAAGAAATTGTAAATAAAGACTTGCATGACAATGAATTCTGTAGTTTTGATTTATTGAGATGGTATGCTGAGGTGGTTGAAGCCACTAATCCAGGTATTTTAGTGGTGATCAAAATGGATGGCATACAATGATTCAAGTATTTATATATTTATTTTCAAGCATGTGTTGTTGGTTTTGAGATTGGATGTAGACCGATGTTTTGTGTTGATGCAACATTTCTGAAGTTTAGGTTTCAAGAAATATTATTGGCCACCTCAGCCTACAACACTGAAGATAAGTTTTATCCTGTTGTGTTTGCTGTTGTTGATATTGAGAATTATGAGTCTTGGTTGTGGTTCTTTACAAATCTGAGGAATAGTCTTACTAGTGAATGTCGGATTACATTTATTTTTGATAGGAACAAATGTTTGATAGCTGCCTTGAAACAAACATTTTCAGATTATTTCATTCTTATTGTCTTAGGCATTTAAAGATGAATTTCAAGAGTACTGTTCTGAAACAGTATAACAAAACACGCAAGGAAGTTTTGTCCAGTTTGCTTGATTATGTTGTTTATTCATTTACAAGATCTGGATATGAAAAAGCGCTTCAAGATTTGCTAAGGGAAGTGCCGCAAGCTGAGGTCTGGATTGCTGAACATAGTCTCGAGCATTGGTGTAATGCACTATTCCAGGGTTAGCAATATGGGTAAGATATCCACAGTCACATCTATTTGTGTAATTGAATTTATGTGTCTGTATTCGCCTTTTATATTTTTGTAGTTAAGAGATTTATTTCTGTACAATAATAATATTATTGATCACAGAAGCTGATTACGTACTCTAGAGCTATAATTGGATGAACTATTCTGTATTTAATGTATGATATTTTCGCAACTGGATTTCCAAATATGGTACATTTTTGCAGATCATGTATTCCAATCTGGCTGAATCTTTTAACAATTGGATTATGCAAGCATGTCACTTGACGGTTTTACAATTGGTAGATAACATCGTGCCCAGATTATGGATATAGTATCAAGGAGGAGGATCAAATCCGCAACATGACAGACTTTTTTGTGTTCTAGAGTACATAAAAGAGTTGAAAAGCTGAATGAGGAGCGAAGGGGAATGAGGGCCAGACCATCTGATGGTATCAGGTTTGAGGTTTTAGGTAGGGAACTCTCATACGTTGTAAATTTAGAAGATCGTACATGCTTATGTGAGAAATGACAGGTCCTGAAATTACCGTGCGTGCATGATTGCGTGGTCCTTGTTAGCATCAGCGAATCGCTGCACACATGGTATGACCCATTCTACACTACTGAAATGTATTGAATAACTTATGCAGTCAATATCTTTCCAATACTTACAATTGGAATGCCATAACCAGCGTTGAATGACATCGTCATCAAACCTCCTACGATGAAGAGGCGAGCAGGAAGAAAGAAGAAGAGAAGAATTCCATCTAGAGGGGAGATTGATACAATGAATGCCGTACATGTGCTCTTACCGTGGACAGTTGGGGACAGACTTGTGAGGATCCAATGCCTTCACAGATATCAGTAGATGAACTAATTATTATTGAAGGTTCTGTAATTCATATGGTATGTTATGTATCTCGACTGTTATGTAATGAACAATATGGTGTGTTATCTAATTCTATTGTTATGCAATTCATTGAACTGGTTTGATAGTTTTGAAAGAGAATGTAATTCTAACATCCTAGCATATTAGTTTCTCACACTGCTATAGTTGCAGAAATGATCACAGTGTTTTACAGAAATAATATATGAAAATACAAAACCATTATTCATTATGTACAGAAACAGGTTTTATTAGTTATATAAGTATTATAGAAACAAGATAAGTTGAAGTTATTTCATTAGTTGTGTATATTAATTGTTAGTTTTATCATCCAAGGCATATTCATTTAAATTCAATGCCTTCAGACATTAGTTATATATGGTGAGATTAAATATTACGAAAATTATAATATCCTGTTACAGAAATATTTGAACTAGTTACAAGGACATATTAACAATTAACAAATAATATAATAACACGTGTCTCATTTTTAAACAGAAACAAACATAGCTAAACACAAAGATTGGATACTTAAAAGCCTTATAACTAAAAAGAGACATACATCAAATGTTTGAACTAACAAGATAGCTAAACACAAAGATTGGAGGACTAAAAGTTTTGTAACAAAAAAAAGAGAAACATCAAATGTTTGAACTATGTCATTCTATGCCAATCCTTATAAAATCACTGGATGTCTTCCCCCTTATCCTCTTCATGTCCTGCTGGGTGAAATCAAACCCAGTGAAAGGTCTTCGAACTAGACAATCAACATACTTCATAACGAAAAATGCGCAGTCCATGCTACATTGACGTGCATGGATTAGTCTAATATGAAGAGAAGAAGAACCTGATTAGTAATAGAAAAGACTCAAATTGAAAACAATAAAGAATTATACATATCTGCTTTCCTGTTGCGGCAGTTCTTTCTCCCAGTAAAATTTTTATTTTGAAATATCAATAACGGTGATGTTTTCATGGAAGTACTTTTTGATACACTCTACCCATTCAAAAACATTTTTCTTGTAACGAGTAAAAGATAACGAGTTATAAGCAATAAATCCCTCCTT
>CM060866.1:4895755-4953464 GCA_030737845.1 Acorus calamus | reverse complement strand
TGTCCAAGTTTCCAAGTTAAGAGGGAAAAAAACAACCAACCACATCGTTTATGTAGTTCTGGAAATCCCCAGTTAAACATAAAAGGAAAGAAAAGCATAATAAATAAAAAAAACAAAAGTTGTCTACTAACAAACTTTATTCAGGACAGACATTTAAATTAGTCAGTTTTAAACCCCCCAGTCAAAATAACATTTATTAACATGAATGATAAAGCTGTTCTTGGTTATTAACCAGATGTTCAAAATTAAAAATTTACAATCATGTTTAACTGTGTAAGTTATAAAACAAATGGGTAAATGGACTATCAAAAACAAAGCCAGTAAAAACCAAGGAATCAAAAAGTAACAGAAGACATTGGCATGTAAACGTAAATAGTCTGTAAGCCCATTACCAGACATGAAAAACAAACTTGAAAGAGAAAGAAAATGCAAATTTTAAAAATAATAATAACAACAACAACAACATAATGAAAGAGGAAAAGTAAGAGTATTCTTACAGGAAGCGAAGCTTTGAAAGATTGCCCAATGTATCAGGTATGGGACCACTAAAATTGTTCAAGTAGAGATCCAAGCTCACTAGGTTTGTCAGGTTTCCAAGATCACTAGGAATCAACCCACTTATGTTGTTGCTATAGAGTTCTCTGCAAAAGAAGAAGTGAGTCAACAGATATTATCATTGACCGAGTTTTTCAAATCCATTGTGCCTAAAAAAAATTTCATTACTTATAGTGATCTTCATCCGCACCACACAGCATACCATGTGCATGCCGTAGAAATTGGCTAATTAGATGCTATGGCAATTTATACCCTTATCCAACTTGTGGGAGAGCAGTATTAATTAGGATCCCCAATTAATATAGGATCAATTCTATCAAAAATATGTGGAACAAGTTAAAACATGAACTGACATTATTCAATATAACATCAAAATTACTCTGGCCTAATTATCAAAAATCTTCCAATAACATATCAAGAAAGGATACAAAAGCCATCTTCAGGGACAATAGCATCATACAAGATTTACCATGCACATGGTCACACCCACCAACAACCCATCCCAAAATTGTCTAAAATTGAAACAAACAAAGCCTCTATTTCATATGAGATAATATTAAACAACTCACTTAAGCATATCCAGAAGGGGAAAAAACAGTAAACCAATATACAGTCAAGACTTTGGAAGAATCAAAACATTATAATGCATAAAAGCATGACTTACAGATACTGCAAGTTTTTTAGTTGACCGAGTTGGGGAACTAATGTACCAGCTAATGCTGCATTTCCAAGATCACTGAAAGAGGGAAGAGCAAGAAATTCGGTGATGCATGTCAATTTGTAAAGCCAAACTAAAAAAGATATTACTACTTTGACTTACACTCTTATGACGCTGTTGTCGTTGTTACAGGTTACATGAAACCATGTGCATGGATTGACAAGTGTTGGATCCCAACTTTGCAGAACATTATTAGGATCATTTAAATTTGTCCTTAGATTGTGCAATGCGTCACCTATTGACAAAGACATGTAAACAACCATCATATCAGAAGTTCGATTAAAAGTAAATGAAATAGAGGGGTTGACTTGAATTGAAAAAAAGCAATTATGAATGACAATATAGAAGAACAAAGAGGGTGAGTAAATAATCATACAGGACAGTTAAATGCCTTTTCCTTGTGTGGTGCAAACAAAATGATCCTACTCAAAAAAACTCATAAGGCTTTATGGTGTAGACATTCCCAATAACCTCAACCTCTATTCCTTGCCTTCTTGTCTAGCTTTTTCCACTATTTTGAATTTCCAATCAATATTTGATAAAATTGGAACTTCTTCATAAAAGTAAGTTCCAGGGATGAATGGTCAAATTCTGGTCATCTAGATCATGGCCACAAAAAAAGACAGAGCTCATTAAATTAAGGTCCTCCACATCAAGGAGAATTTATGCACCAAACATTACGAATAATCTCCTGAATAATAAACAGAAGAAAAAAAAAAGGATATATCACGGTAATTTAGGATCTTTTCTTATTTTCCAATAATGCACTTGGTTTGTAATAAAGCTTAGCAAATGATAATTGATATGCTGACATTTACCTGTTTATTACAGGATTGTAGGATCTTTCTTGTTTGAGGCATTGTCTAATTTCAAGAATTGATCACTAGTAAAAAAAAAAATCTTCATTCTGTGATATAAATTTCCTATTACATTTATCAACTACTCAACTAACACATCTGAACACCAACTCAACTACAGAAACTTACAAAATCTAAGAGATAATACCAGTGACCAATGATGGCAATTCAAACGACGTACCCATGAGAGACTACCTTCTCAGTTTAAGGAAAGCTTCCTCAGTTTACTTGCGTTAAAAATAAACCGTTCATCCATCAAGACCCCTCTCCCTCTCTCTACACTTCTCTACTTCATCATTACCCAAACCCCCAATCAATGAAAATCCTTTTGGAAAATCATCCATCCCCATCACCATAGAACACTGATGAGCAAATTCAACAAGCAATTGCAGTCCAATAAGGACACAAACCAAAACCACCCACTTCCACCAATTCAACCCATTTCAAAACCCTCCTCAAACACTTCATCCCCATAATCAACACCCACATCCCAAATACAAAAACTATCTTAGATCTCCATCAAAGTAAAAATAATAAATAAAAAAACACCATTTTCATGTTACATAAACAAGAAGATCAAAACAAAACCAACCAAACCAAAATAAAAAGAATTAGGAGAGAGAGAATAGTAAAAGAAGCTAAGAAATCATACCTTCCATGTTGGCAAGAACCCTCGCGAGAGGATGGAACACTAAAATCAGCCATAGAAAGACAGAAGCCGAGATTCCCCTCTCCATCCCCATCACCACCACTTCTACCTACTCACTCACTCATAATACCTCCTCAGATCCTCTCAAAAATGAAATCCCAAAACCCACATCAAAAAAGGCAAAAAACCACTAACTTTCGCTTCCTTCCCCCAAAATAATCACTACCCAGATCAAAAAATCTTCCAAGTATATCGATCCGATGCAACCCAGATGATAAAAATAAAATCTTTTCAGTCAATCAAACAGTGGATCCGTTTTGTTAACTGTAATATCTTTTTTTGAGTTTTTTTTTTTTCTCCTGTTTGTGATTTCTCAGGGTCTCATCATCTCAAGTGAGAGCGAGCCAGGCTGCAGAGTTTTTTTAATATTCTTTTATTTATAAATATGTAAATAAATTTCAGGGGAAGCTGACCGAGATGGGTGTGCAAGCTGCCCGTTCATAGTCAAAAATAATATTTATATATTTGGGGATGTTTCATATTTCCTCATGTGAAGTTGCAAAAATCCGTTTTAGTCCCTGCAATAATGGAAAATTTCTATTCAAATGTTAATATAATCTCTGTCATTAATCAGTGAAATATATATTCAAACGAACTAAATGTACAGTATATACTAAAATAAGGATGTGTTTGGATGTAAGGTTAAAATTTTTAGATTCTTAGAATCTTTTGTTTCAAATTCAACTTTTGAAAAATGTTATTTTATTAGATTTTCAACCACAAGTTTTTTAGCCTATAAAAGGAAGATGGTTATTTGAAAATATAAACAATGAAAATGTGTTTGGATCTAAATTTAAGAATTTTTAGTCTTTCAAATGTAGAATCTACCTAAATTTACATCTAAATGAGCCTTGAAAAATGCTTCATAATACTTTGATGAATTGAATTCGTAAATAAAGGCAAATAAGAAGGTGATTCAATCAAAATCAATAGTGATAGATTGAATCATTTACAATAAGCTCCTACATTCTATTTAGCATGTATTTTGGGTGTGTAAATTTCAAGGTTGTTCAAAGTGAAGAGGCATGTCTAACGTGTAATAGACTCTAGTTGACTTGATGGTGAGCATGAGATGCTTTTTGAGGGGTCGATCTTAGAGCATCTCTAATCATGCTCCACCAATACTCCTCCATTTGGTGGAGCATGACATGTTTACCTGAGCAAGGAACATTGATTACAGTGTTCACTCTAACCATACTCCTTCAATATTTTATTAATATATTTTTTTCAAATTAATTATATTTAAATTTTAAAGTTACAAAAAAACCTTTATAAGATAGATTGTCATTTTCCAAGTACAATACAACATAATTAAAATTACAACATATTTAAAACTACTACATAATTAAAATTATAACATAATTAAAACTACTACAAATCTACTACACATGTCGGTTTATCTTCACTTCAAAAATAAACTATTAATAATAATAATAATACTTAAAAAATAAAATGATAACAAATAAAAAATTCAGATCAAATGTAAAATTTAAAGAGAAAAAAAACCTTAATTTTGAACAAAACTTGTAGATTGAGAGTGTAAAAATTGTATGAATGATGATGGGGTTAAATAGATGAAATTATAACCGTTGAGATATAGCCGTTACAAATATACACAAAATATATTTTTTTAATTTTCTGTGGGATCCACCAAAATTCAAATGAAAAAAAAAAAATTTTATTTTTTTTTATTATGGGGGCCACACTTGGGAGCTCCTCGTCGCCTCTCCCGTTTGTTGAGTGTGGAGACTCGTCCGCCCGAATTGTTGAGCGAAGAGGAGTTGGTTGGAGCCGATTATTGGTGCATGCTCGTCGAAATGGTGGAAGGAGCCGAATTAAATCGGCCTCCTCTTGGAGATGCTCTTACAACCTTCATAAATGGCCATTACTATTATAAGTCTTGTACGTTATCAGTGTCATATCATTAGTTATTTGGACTACGAATATATCAGCTTAGGTCATCTTATTAATTTAAGAAAAATTAAATTACATTCTATAAAGAAAAATCATCATTATAGAATTTAATTTTGATATTGTTAACTAACTTTTCAAGGTTATTTTAATGAAGTTTATGTCTAAGTTTGAATCACTTGTAATCACAAGAAAAACCCTATATACGTAGGAACATTTTATGATCCAAATCCTCCATCTCTAATTTATTGTTGATCTAAATCGTACCATTTAACTAATGATCAGAGCATTGAAAATTCAAAACTATGAAAACAAAAAAATATGATCATATATTCAAATATCTAAAATGCATATATGGATTTCCAAAAATATTCAAACACGACATATATTTTGATCTAAATCATATATATTCATATTGTATACTATTTAAAATCATTTTTTCTGATAGTAACAAATCGCATTCTTAATATTTCATTTATCACCTTTATTTATATCTGAATATTTCAATTATATGAAAATATCCGCATCCGAATCCCAAAAAAACCCAAATTATTCATTGACAAACCTATAGAATTCCAAAAGTTGGAATGACTTAATTTGTGAATACGAGATATCTGAGGTACCTAACACTAATAAATCATTTTCCTTTCTATCACGACTAGTCGAAGTATTCTTACATGGGATCCACTTGCCACGTAGGATCCAGTAAAACCTTCATTTCTCTGCCATGACTTTCCCACAGAGGGAGATAAATTCATTTTTCAATTAAATATGGACATGATTTGCAAGTCAAGCTGTCCCCGGAGATCTAACGGCACCGTTTCTAGATTCTGTTAGAACGGGGACGCTGTCTAATATTTAACTGCACAGTCTATTAATCGAATTATATTATCAATTGTTGAGATACAGGTGACCAAACTCAAACATGCAATAGTAGAGTGACATTTATACCCAACAATTGATTATGCAGTTCGATTAATAAGTTGTGTAATTTGATTCATAGGTTATGCAGTTTGATACTGATGGACTGACCAAAGCTAGATCTGATTGGATTCAGACTCCTAACCTCGTGTTTTAAAATCTGACCTCATTCGACATGTAAAACATTCATTCGATTTTAATTTTGCTTCTACTTACTCTTACAATGTGACAATATAAAAAAAATCAATAGAAATCTATTAACTCATCGATTAAACCGATAGTTTTTTTAGGGTTGATCAAACCGGCCGACTAGTTCTTTACTCGGAGAAATTGCTGTTATTAATTTGTTTAAATATTAATGGGTGGCAGACCTGAACTGGTTCGGTCGAACTGAACCATGATCCCAATCTGGTTGTTGTTGTGACTTTTGGTGGGGGTGCCCTTATTTCTACCCCTCAAATCTATATGCACTCCCCCTTCATATGGATTATAGTACATATATAGGATACATTTAAATCTATTTCATTTGTACAACTCTAATTTAGACACCCTATATCTTTTCTGGAACTAGCTTTTTTTAGTTTTATGTGTCTTGTTTGAAAAATAAATTAATGTTGTGGTAATTTTGTTTAAGGGTGGTATTCATTTACAATAACTATATACATATTTGAAGAAAATATTTAGGTTTAGGTGAGGATTCAACTTTCACTAGGGTTTACATTGTACATTCTTTTAGGATTAAATATGAGAATAAGATGTGGAGCGGGTAAAGGAATTCAAATTTGGGTTTAAATATATGAGGCTTCTAATTTTGCAGCTCAATACAGAGGGGTGTACTACAAACAATTGGGCATGCATGCAGATTTGAGGGTGCAGATAGAGGCACCATTTGGTGAGCCCGCAAGTGCTAAGACGCTTTTTTAAGGGAAAATGTCACACGATCGCATTTATAGTCCCAAATACAGGTCTCACTATTTTTTTTAAAATAATATATATCATTAATTAATTAGGTATGTGTTTTTTTTATAAAGAGCTTTGCTACATAGTTCTTTTTCTTTAAATTTCAATTTCATATACCATGTTAGCATCATATGTTCACATATAACGAGATCTGTATCTTGTTTCTACAACATTTTTCAACATGAATGTCATAAACTGTTACATTCACATATTTATGTTACATTTATGTATCATTGTTACATTTATGCAACACTGTTACATTCTGTTACATTTACACAGTTATACAATCATAAGATTGTTATATTTACATTTATGCAACACTGTTACATTCTGTAACAGTTATAATCATAAAAAAACTTAAATGTTTTTTTTTTGTGTTATTTAGATAATTTTGGTGTAATTTATGTAAGTTTTGGTGTAATTTTGAAGAAAAACAATTTAGGTAATTTTTTTTGTGTAAGTTAGGTAAGTTTTGGTGTAAAATTTATAAGAATTTCAAAATTTAAATTTTGAAATAGGCAAATTTTAGAGGGATATATTTTTCAAAATGAGCAATGGATAAATTCAAATTAATGTGAAAGATTAATAAGAGAAAAAATGGGGATTTGATTTAAAGGGATCTATTTTTAATGAAGGGCATATATGTATTTTGTCATTTTATCCATTTTCAAAAGTCAAAAAGCCAACCAATAAGGTGATGACACCTCATGGGGCCTGTGAATTGGGGCCTGGGTATCATCACTCTATATATTTCAATGAATATATGAATATAGAGTCGCGATTACGTGCGGTTTACGGTCGGTGCGGTGCGCGATCACGGGCCATCGATCACGGGTCCATCACATCGGACGGTCGGGTGCGATTCACGTCGATCGTTGGATGCGATGGACCCGCGATCAGACGGCCTACATCGCGCACCGCACCGATCGCAAATCGCATCTAATCGGTTCACTATGAATATATATGTAATTAATTTCAGGCGAATGCAGTGGCTAATAGGACTATAAAATGGGTTAAATTTAATAATGCTATTTATTTTTTTATAGAGTATTTATATTCCACGAATGCAAGTTCAACACGTGTGCAATTAACTCAAAGTTCAACCAAACTCTACTTTTTTATATTGTTATTATAATTACTAGTGCACGTGTTCAATGATCTCATGTAATTATGGTACAACATGAGAGACTATGATGTGATTACGTATAGTTTGGTCAATTAAGAGTTTTATTTTTAACATTTTTTAATCCGGATGTGAGATTGAAAACTATTATTCTTATATTCTTGCGCTTGAAACTTTAGATTTTGATATCTTTTTTGCATCATATTTTGAAACACAATTCAGGTTTTGTTGGGCAAAAACTGTGTGAAACATTTAAAAAAAAAATATAATTGATTACCAAAATATCACTAAATCAGAAATTGGATATGAGTGAGAGAGTTGGCATTTTGAGTTCTACCTGTATCATTTTCATATTTGTGCAGAGGCAAATCAAATATTTAATGAGGTTGGAATTTGTTTCAAAACACAGGAATAGTCAATTTTGAAAAGTATAGTTTTGACAACTTTTCAAACTCAGATTTTTTATATATGAAAAGTTAAACATGACGGACGATTTTCAATCATGATGTTGTGTTTGGATCCGTGTTTGACAGGATAGAATACTATAACCAAACAAAAATATTATCTCAATGACTAATTGACTATCCATACCAAACTATCAATCTATCCTAAATAAGATTGCATTGCACTCCAAACAGGGGGTGTGTGGATTAGCGACATACTTATGTATTATAGTTGTTAAACTTAGACAGTGTTTGGTATCGAGATTGTAAAACTAATTTTCTATAAACACTGAGTTTAAAATTGATTCTGCAGAAAGCTACCCCCTATTTTTTGAAAATCGCAGTTGTTAGATACTATTTGCCTGAAATCTGTCTGTAAGAAGTTGTTATAGTAAAATTATTTGATTGTACGATTGGCGAAACAGCTTCTTACGAATACAAAAGCTACCCAATTGTTTGATTATTCTCGTTGGTAAACGTAAGAATAAATGTTTTGTTGTTTAGATAAAATGTGAATAAAATATGGATAAGTATTTATAAAAGTTAAAAAAACAATGATAGTTGATTTGACAGATGATTTATAAGAGGTAATCACAGTTGATTGACAGTAAGTCCACATATTCTTTGAATGGAATAACTTTGAATATTCAGGGGTTGATTCTATCATAACTTATCTGGGGTTATCCAGGATAAACAAACATCTCAAAATTCTTATTCGGGGATTATCCGGGGGTTATATCGGAAACAAACGGGGAGTAAAGTCATCAAAGTCCACATTTCTTTTATATATTCTCTGATTCAATTTTTCTTTTCTATTCTTTGATCCATCAAGAATCAACAAAAGCGACGTTTTAGGCATCATGTTTGGTGAGCTTTAAGAAGTGTTCTTTGATGATGAAAAGTCCAGTCAATGCTCCGCGTTTTGCTTTATCTAAAATATACATACAAGTTGACCATCACCATCACATGCACGCGTGTGGAAAATGCAACTTTAATTTTCCTTCTTTTTCGGACTCTTATGTATTTTTCTGCCAACTGGTATGTATCGGGTGAGGATTGAATTCAATCAGTTATATCAGTATCGAATTGTACAATATATAAAATAAATTATACGGTCTATAAATTAAACTACACAATTAATTATTGGGTACAAGTTCTACTATCTTATTAGATTCAGTCAGATATTGGATTTCTAAAAATATCATCAGTATTCAATAGAAGAGTGGAACATGTATCTAACAATTGACTGTGCACAGTTCAATTAATATACTGTATAGTTTAATTCATAAGTTGTGCATTGATCGAAGTCAAACCCGATTAGATCTAGACTCGCTACTATGTAGAGGTTTCTTCCATGTTCATGCTCTTTATAATTTCGAATTGATTGTAACCGTTGTTATTCCAAGTTGAGTGTTGTTATACCTAGATCCATTTCTAGTTTTAATTCCAGTCTTATATGTGTCGATAGAAAATTAATGAAACATATGCTCATGTTAACAATTTATTAGAGTATATGCTTTGAAAGAATTTTTTTACATTTTCTATAAATGCATACATGCAATTCATTAGAGTATATGCTTTATTTTTATAAAAGAATTTTTAGTTTTAAATCCCCGTAAACTATCGAATTTAGTGATCGATCCCTCACTTCTTAATATTTTGGTTTTAGTCCCTACATTTAAATGATAAATTAGGTATAGGTCCCTCCCATGGACTAAAAAATAAACTTAATAATTTAGGAATAAGTCCCTCTTATGGACTTATTCCTAAATTATCATTTAAATGTAGGGACTAAAACTAAAATATAAAGAAGTGAAAGATCGATTGCTAAATTCGATAGTTTACGGAGACTTAAAACTAAAAATTCATTTTATAAAAGCATGTATCTCATTAGTTAAATTATATTATTTTTTAAAAATTCAAAAAAACATGTAGTCTACAATTGACGCCTTACGTAACATTATCCTTCCAAGTCTATATTTTTTCTCAATTTTTTCTTTGTTTTTTATTTTTTGTTTTTTTATTTATTTATTTATTTTGGAGGGGGGCGGGGGGCTTGTTGCCTGTCATTATAATTATATGCATCCTTCTTTGCAAGCATTCTCAAATCCACAATGAATTATAATAAATTTTCTTTATTTTAATAAATAACTCCATGCAATCTATTAAAATATATAGTTTAATTTTCCCAATGTACACGTTCCGTTTAATATAAACTATCAAAAACTAATGAAAGTCTGTGAAGACTTTATCATGGACTCTGTGTAGCAATTCACTTTTGCTTTTTTGGTTGGGTAATTTTGAAAATGTTATAATACCATATACTTTAATAGTTGTCAAACAACATATATAACTTATTAAGCGAGCTATATACCCTATTAAAAATTTACTGCTATTAAAAATAAGTCCATACAATTCATTGAAATATATATTTCATATTTTATAAAAATGCATATCTCACTAAATAAGGTATAATAATTATATTAAAAAAAAATCAAAACCGGTGCAAATGGCAAGTGGGGTTTTAATCGGTGTTGGTCCATATATCCTGTTGTCATAAAAATTTCTCATGGACCAATCAAACTTATTTTTTCTACTTGTTACTTCAAATTTTATCCTTCTTGTTATCCAGCATTTAACTTGCTTGCCAGCATTTAGCTTGCTTGCACATGATTTCATCCTATTGCACAAAGGAAAAAAATTAACAAGAAAACAACTCATTCATTCAAAATTGATAATAGGATATCATCTTCTCAGTAGTTTAAAATAGACTAAAATAGACTTGTTAAAATTTTAGTAACAATTTAGGTAACTGAATCAACACTCTTTCACTAAAGGCTAGTTTGATAACTTTATCCAAGAAGAAAATTTCTTTTCTCATGAATCAAATTCGGATAGATTCCATGAAAAAAGAAAATTGTTTTAGAATATAAATGAATTAACACAACAATGGAAGATTCTAAACGCAATTTTTCTAGCTGTTCAGGAGAATTAGAATAAGAATGGAAGACTCCCTAGACTCCCATTTCTCCCATTTGCTCAACTTTATGCAAACATATTCTTCTAGATCCACTTTTGAAAAAAAAAAGGGAAATATCCAAATAACCTCATGTAAATTTTTCGAAATCTATATAGCCCCTGACTTTTTCTGAAATTCATATAACCCTCTAAAAACATCTATTTAAATCCAAATAACTCCCTCATTTAATTTTTTTTTTACAGATGATGAATATTTTACGAAAACCCACAATAATATGTTAAAAATATAAAAATTTCCTATGTGAATGATGATTTTGCTCATTCGGATAGGGTTTTATAATATATTCAGATAGGTAAAATCATAATTTACATAGAGTTTTCCGCCTTTTGAACACAGTGGGGATTTTTTTAATATTGTGTTTTCGGCTAAGATTAACCAATTAGAATATGCCCCATATGTCCTCAGAAGTTTAACTCAGGGATTTATTTTGATTTACATAGGTGTTTTCAAATGGTTATGTGACTTCATGAAAAGCTAGGGGGTTACATAGATTTCAGACAGTTTATAGGGTGTTATTTGATCTTTTCCCCGAATTTTTTTTAGCTACTAGTGGATTTGACCTCTCCCCTCCCCTAACCCAACCAACACAAAACAATATTGGATGCGTTTGAAAACACAGTTTGAAAAACATATTTGATTTTTATACACGATTTTTTAGGATGTAATGATAAATGCTGTTTTTTAATTTATTAAGGAATCATGTTTATTGCTTATAACATAAGCTTCTTTTATTAAAATAAATACAGTTTTTGATACATCTTTTTTGTTGCAATGATGATGATAACTTTTTAGTTAAAACCCTTTTGCTTAATAACTTGTTGAGATTTTTAACTTTTCAAAAAACTAAAAACTTTTTCAATTGATGTTGTCAAACGGGGCTGAAATGAACAAGCTGGAACTATACGAGTTTCACACCATGGCATTCTTTCGTACTCGCAAATAGAGAAGCCACACACCACCATAAAAGCACATCCACCAGAAGACACGGAGGAAAAAAAAAAGTGTACTTCTTTTGATTTGACATCAACCTTAGCCGAAATTTTTATCCTTTACAGAAACACGAAGCATGGTCTCCATGATGGGCTACTACTTATTCTTATTTTTTTGATGGAATACTACTTATTCTTATTAAACCAATTATTCTTACTTTTTGAGTGTACGATGTGAACACACATTATAAAATGGAAAATGTTAAACCCAAACATCACTTGTTTTTAATTCTTTAAAAATAATAAATATCATATAATAATGTATATATTTTTGATAAAAAAAACACATATAGTTTCATTTCGAGTTAAATGAACCTATTTTTTTAATAAGTGCTTGAAATTATTTAATATGGTATACACATCTAACGAGATATATACTACACCGGATTGCTAATGTGATATATAGAACTGTGTTTTAAACTGAAAAAAGAATTAAATGTAATAACACTCTGATAAAATATACTATATTTCACTTTTTATAATAGAATTTACTTTTACGGATATATTTTTAAAAAAAACTAATCATGGTAAAGTGGCACAAATGGCTGATAATATCATGGGTTTACAGATTTTACCAGATCAAATGATTGAGGTGAACATGAAATTACAGTACTAGCACATACAGTCAAATTGGATAAACTTAAAACCAATATTGGCATCCTTATGTGTGATGCATCATCCATCTGTACTAAAAAAGATCTCACGCAAATAAACCTTAGATTTTTTTTTTTTAAATCGTTGTATATACTGTATAGTTTGATAATTTGTTAGGGGTGAAAACTGTAAAACAACTCACCTACAGATAAAATAATCAAAGAGCAATGTTACACAGTCCGCGTGGCCTATTGTATTATCCATGTACCATGATAGCCTCTTTAAGAAGGTATATACCTCCATATAAATTTTTCATCTTTTTTATTATACATATGTATATTCAATTCCTCAAGTATGTACATTTTTCATGAAAATATATCTCATTAAATTACGTTTAGTATTTCAAAAATTTAAAAAATATACAGACTTTTCACATGGGGGTGTATCTAACATTTTCCATAATTGAATGATCACAGAGATGCACTAATGATGATGACATGAAGCTAATGGTATTTTAGTACCATTTAACAATGCAAAATGTTGAAAATATTTATTAATAAAAACTATCATTTTTATCTTCAATAATGTAAATGCTCTTATTCCAGCTATAGCTCAAATCAGCTACTACAAGAGAATGGTCTGAACTCTTCTGTATTTTTTTCAGTTCATCAGTGGTCCAGGAATTCTGTCTGGTACCCTATACATGGACAGATTGTTTTTTGAATGACAGTCCAGCATCAAGTTAGTTACCAGGTGACAAGGCCCACACCTGTGCACAATTTACGATGCGGTCGAGGCTCGCTTGACCTAATGTGAGAATCCTACAACATTACAATGCAGCAGATCTACCAGGTAGTAGAAGGTGAAAAATATATTACAACTGTAAAATTATCCTTTACATGTAACATAGCACACTAAGATCAGGTAAAACTGTAGGGGAAGAAAAGCTACAGAATTACTGTTTAACCTTGTTCTTTGTAAGGCGTCCAAATCAACTTGGTGACGTCGACATCCAGACCTCCACGGCCCGCAGCCTTTAAGTGGCGATCAAGGACCTTTGGGTCAGCACAGATCGCGTGCTGCCCTTTCCTGTACTGGATCAGGTCAAGGTTCTGTAGAGTGTTCAAGATGTCTTCAGCTCTTATCGCTGTCATGTCGCTTAGTTCCTGTGTGTGAATAAGGAAGAATTTCTATTAACTTCAGAGTAATACACATCTCATTCAGAACTGGTGACAACTGAAAACTATTTAGCCATGGCATTGCAGATACGTCATATTAAGACTTGGATGCAAGGATGTAAACAATGCGAAGCAGTCAGTGGTTACAAGGAGCACATGAAATTTTGTGGCTTTCTATAAAGAAAATATAAAAAAATCAAAATTTGCCAATGCTCGGTGGAATGTATAACTAATTATTACGTGTTCCATGGAGTCATTCTTCATATTCATGAAGTCGTTTTCATTTTCATATAATCATATTCCTTGTTTTATTAGATAAGTTATTTGAGTGAGATTCAGATGATTGAAAACACTTTTCAAGACAAAATTACCTTGAAGCTTTAAGGAAAGTGGATAGACAGAGCATGCATTTGCTCACTTTCCTTGAGAGTAATACAAGCACGAATGCCTTTAAATTTTTTTTAATGGAAACAATTTACGACGAATCAACTATTCGCCACTTTATCAGAAATATTTTAAATGTCCCCAGAACCAATTCACAGGGAGAAAGTGGAAGTATTTGATGACCAGGAGTACCTAATTCACATGAGCTTCAAATTGTCGCATACCTTAATTGAGATGTTGCCTTTGTGTTTTTTCAGGATCTCTAGAAGAACCCTTGTCCAGTATCCTCTATAACTCAACATTCCAAGGTCTGAAAGAGGTCGCTCAGGGGTGCCTACTTTTCCTTCCTTCTTTGAGAGCTCATATGCTGGTTAGCATTAGCATCATATTAAAATTCATGCTCAACAACAAATTAAAACAAGAAAGAACAAGTTACATACTGCAGCAGGACACCATAAATCGAGACACAAACTAACACATATAGATGCAATGGTATATGTTATTATTATTGTAAATAATTATCTGTGATGATTGAATTTCAGAATTAACAATCAATATCAATTCTGATCAATCCTGAAATATCCCTTGAATAAAAAGACACCTTGAACAATACATTTATAGAGAAAAATGCTTAAATTTTATGATTTAGGTAGATTGTTGATGTAAATAAAAATTTTCGGTTAAGGTCATTAATGATAAACATCCCACCACAATAATCTCAGAATTCAAATCCCAATCAATTAGGCACCATGAATTGAACAATTTCAATCATGAACTGCGATTCAAAACCGGTTAGTAAAAAAAATATAAGTCTTCAATGAAAAAAGACAAAGTTATGAGCAAAATCATAAAAGATATTCCAAGTTACACAGAAAATGCCAAAGAAAAGCGTCACTCAGTTTCGCATTGGCTATTAGGGAGTCAACAAAAAAAAGATTCCTAGGACCCTGGACACACACCCAAAAGCATAATCAACTCTGTTCCATTTGCCTTTGATATGTACCAATCCTGAATATCCCAAAGCACACTACACACATTTCATACACACCCTTCAAGATCTACAAACAATATTATTCATGCATATGGCTTACTATGTCTTGCAAAATATCCATAACATGGTAGTTAAATGCATGAACTTGGCTATACACAATTTTCCATTAAAAAAACTCATTTTCCCATTCCAATAAAACTCACTTTATTTGAAGAATATATTATTTTTCAAAGACAATAAACAGCATGTAATCATGATGAGAATTTTGACAAGATCAATCCTGAAATCTCACCAAATGCAATGCAATCTCACCAAAAGCATGTAACTATATTTTGCTCACATTCCTTTCAAAATAAGAAAGGGTGGTCAATATGATACAAGTCAATGGTTCTATTGACATTTACCAATCAATCATACAATTTCCTTGGTGTAAGGGAAACACATAGAAAAGAAAACTAGTTGGACTCACAGAATGCTATAAGAAATTTTCCATATCCCTTTCTCTGGTACGGAGGAAGAGTAAGAATGCAAGCCAAGTTGTAGGACTCTTCTGAGTGTTTTTCCTGCAATGGAACGTGTTGTATGAGAATGCTTCACAAAAACGCAGAGGATGCAAACCATGTCATTGCATGTAATATGCAAAATATGATAAAAATGAAGAAGTGACATGCAGTTCAAGTACTAAGCTTTTTTTTTATTATAGAATCATGTATAAGCACCATTATTCTAAAACATCTGGATGTCAACCAAACTGAAATAAATAAGTGTCCAGAAGCATAGTGCTTAGTGCATTTGCCCACACCTGATCGCATACCACAAGTTTATTTCAATCTCTGTTGAAGTCAAAGAAATAACAAGAATTTCAGTATAACCATCAAAGAGGTGAATTGTGTGTGCGGGCCCGTGATTTTTTTTTTATTCTTTTTTTTGTGTGTGCATTGTGGGGGGGGGGGGGGGACCATCCCCATCACATCCATAATTCTGATCAAGTTGATTCTAAAAGTGATCTTGTTGCATAACATACTGGCATGAGATGACAAAACAAATAATATCCTGTGAACGACAATTTTTTCAAAAAAATTTCCAACAAAAACAATATAGTGAACATTATTACACCAAAAAGATGGAGCGAGAAATTTCTCAATGTGAGATTTTTTTTTAAATTTTTTTTTTTGGTGTTGGGGTGGGTGTGATATTTAAAGAGCAGAGGGGACACTCATCACCTTTGGCACATACGTGGCTCCATTCCTGCACCAGGATACATGTGCTTGTCCTCTTTCTATAACAAACATGCATATCATTGTATGTATCAAGAAAAACCTTCCATAATTTCTTATTTATCAATAATGGCTTGTAAACTGAAGCACATAGAGTACTCAAAAAGAAACTGAAGATGACTATTAAATATCCTTCTCAGCTCTAAAAGTATGCTATCCCTTTCAATGCCTGCAGTCTGACACATCTAACTTCTATATAAAATGTCTACACAAACTTGACATTGCCATTGAATAAGAAACAGATGAGTTTACATGATGCCCATCATGTTGAGATCATGATAAAAGTTAAAATTAAGAAAATTACCTTTGAAAAATATCCAACCATGTGGCATCCTCGATCATCACATTCACACAAAATGTAAAACAGAAACAGATCAACATCATAGTAGAGTGTCTTGTGATCCAAGAATAATTTAGCCAAATAGCAAAGGTTCTGTCCGTACACTTTGTTCTTCTTCCCATCAACCTGTTTGAAACAGTTTATTAGAAAAAGTGGAATACAGATCTGCACGTATAAGGCTGTTCCTTCGCCATTCTTATTTTCTTATTTCTTGTGTTGGACACCAAAATGCATAGGCCAAATTTCAAAGCTACTCCATTCTTTCAATGAAAGAATGGGAAGAAAAGAATGATGCGGGGTCATAATTATAAAGGCGTGCCTAACAGCCTAACAGTAATAATGAGGCCACCACAATTAATAACGTGTATTAACGATCAGCCACAGAACCGGTACATGGACTAGAATAACTTACCTCAAACATCGACAGAGTGCCATTCCGATATATCTCATCTCCTGGTGGATGCTTAAGATCACATTTTTTCTGTAGGGTAAAAAAACATGGGAGTTAAAAAAGGCTTTAATATTCTTAACACAAAAAAATAAAGAAACATAACTGACAGAAAGCCAAAAAATTCATGGTAGTCACTAGTTGCATGAACTATCAACCACACCGGCAGAACAAGGCAGGGGTGAGATTTGAACCTCTTGGTCTGGAGGCAGGTGGTACTTATGGCTAAGAAAGCTCGGTTTGCAAAATTCTAAAGGAAGTTGCATAATTAATAAGTCCAAGGAATAAAGAACATAACCATTAATATGATATCCTTAATCAGGGCGCACCAGAAAGAGGAGTTAGTCAGCTATTGTTCGTATGCTGAGCAGGTTAATATTTCAATATCATATATAAATCAAGACTTAACCAGGGTGCAAATTATTCATATTCAAATTACAAGAAACAAGAATTAGTGGGCTGTTGTAGGCCTGCTGAGCAGGTTAATATTCCAGTATCGTAGATTAAGTTAAATGGCTCCAGACAAAGACATGCAATTTACCAAGCAAGCATACGCCTTTTGTCAGAAATGGTCAAGTGTAGAACCTACAGGTTTTATCGGGGGGGAAAAAATGCTGCTCATTTGCACCCTAAGCATATGATGGCTTTCGGAAGTGAAGATCGTGCTGTCAGACATCTTACTATAGTAGGGTTTATAACAACCACAGGATTCAAAATCACCCATGAACATTCTTTGCAGTTTGTAATAACCTCAGAATTCACAATGACTCATTTATCCAATTTGCATTCACGTAGCTTGATTCTAACAAAAAATATATTTAGACTCAGGATTAAGGGCATTCATAGAATTCAGGAAGATAGACAGAAAGAAAACCCCTAAAGTGTTTACTTCTTAATGCATAAAAAAACTCCACTTTTCATGAGAAATGTCAATATATATATATATATATATATATATATATATATAGGGAAATGATACGGTGCGGGACGTGCGGTCGTGCGCGAACGACCACGGGCCGTCGATCACGGGTCCATCGCATCGGACGGTTGGGGGCGATTCATCTCGACCGTTGGATGCGATGGACCCGCGATCGGACGAACGACGTCGTTCCCGCACGACCGCACGTCCCGCATATTATCATCGACCTATATATATATATATAAAACACGTTTCTAGGAAGAATATCCAGACAAGAAATAGTTAATGCATAATTTAGGTCTACAGAGTGTGTGTGTGTGAATCGGATGTTTCTTTTCGATAGAACCACATAATTCATATGCCAAACTAGACATGAGACAAAAAATATATGTCTTGTATCAAAATGACATGCTGCTAAGCAAATATAAAAAAATGAACACTGGGAGATAAGCAACAAATGAAATATGTGGGTTGATAAAAGATGTGAGCGTAATAGCTTGATTTTGTAGAAATGTGAGACCAGTCACCAAATTTCTCCTAAAAGAACATAGGGCATTTCAAACAAGTCCAACTTCAAGAAACATAGAATAACAAACCATATGCCTTTGAAGTTGTTCTTTCCGCTTCATAAAATTGAGGCAGAACTCGCAAAAGTAGAGCTTCACACAGTCGTTGTATTCTGGTGGAAAGGGGGAGAAATACCATGTCTCAATCTCGTATCTGCCTAATTCTATAGTTGCTATGTTTTTCACTTTTGTAAATTCTTCATGTTCACGTAAACTGGCAGCATCAAGCTCTTCATGGCCCTGGCTATGACAAAGGCACCCTTTAGATCAATTTGAAAAAACAAATCCTAAAAGCTGAAAAAAGCATGTGCATCAGCAGAACAAAAAATTAGCACACTTGACTCAAAAGAAATCAATGGAATATTGTGCACAGACTAGAATTAATAACGCTGTTGAATTTTAGTCATAGCGGTGCATATACTTGAAATGCTCCGCATTTAATACTCTCGCTTGAACTAGATCCATATTCTTGGCCCAGCACCGTGCTTCACCCAACTCTTAATATATAGTGCCCTCCCGAATGTTTTCAAAGTATAGATTAACACCTTGTCAGTCATTTGTATTCACTCAAAATCAAGGAAATTTATATTTTAGATTGATGATTTGCATATGTTGATTAATAACAATAAAGAAGAAATAATCTAAGTTGAGCAATTTAGATACTGCAGCATTGCACAAATCAAAAAGTTTTTAAACACCTCAAAATGCAAATAAACAGTCAGGGTGGCAATTCATTGTATAAATAACTATTTGAATAATGAGGCTTAATAGATATTGACAAAGGTGAGCAAAAACCACAAAGAGTTAAAAACATACCTCTACATGTGTCTCATCAATTTTTCGCTTCTGGTGGCGAGTCATTTTCAAGCTTGTTGCCTGAAAAGGCCATAGCCCATAAGTAAAAAACTTCATCCAGGCTGTAAAAATTAAATATTTTCCTATGAGAACCCAATAAGGAGTGCATAAAAATAAAAAAAAGGTGGCGCATGCATGGTGCCATCCCTGAGTCTGGGTGTGCTAGACAAGACCCTAAGGGAAGTTTTGAGATGGTGCCCCCATACATATTCACAAAAAAAAATTTTATCCATAACATTTTTATTTTGAAGCAAGTGATGAATTGGGATGGGTATAGGAAATAAAAAATTTTCGGATGGATCCTGAGAGAGAAATTGAACTGGGCATAAGAAATAAAACTTTGTACACCTATACATTTTTTCTTAATATAGGGGTCCTCCTAGGATGGGGCCCCTAGGTGGGTGCCTAGATCGCCAATGTCCAGAACCAGCTCTTAAACAAGTTTCCACAATACTTCGATAAAAAGAGGAATCACTATGCCATATAACAATCACCCTACAATAGGAAAGAACATGAACAGTATGTGTTTCTCAACTGTTCACATCAAAATTACATACACAGATCACCCAAAATGTCATATCGGTTCATGATTCTCAAGATGTATAATTCAAGCGAACATCAGACAAAGCAAAACATTAAGACAGATCAATAATACCTTGTCCTCCACCTTTTCATCAACATCCATCTCCACGGAATCAAGATCAAGATGTTCAAACTTCACCCACTCGTCAAGCCTTCTATTAACTACAGACCAAAGGAACATCAACATCATGCACAGATATAACTATAAGAATTCACAATTCCTGGTCTAGAAAAGATTAATTCAACTTTTAACTATCACGCCAATTATTTCTCACATCATCTCCCAAATACATGTGATGAACACCTCTATGAACATAGGAAAGCAAGTTTTTCTAATCACCATTAATCATCAGAAACCGAAAACCCTCTCATTCAATTCCAAAGTAAACCCTAACCCTAGAGACTCACACTCGGTGTAATGGACGTAGTACTCGTAATCGCCGGGCTCCGACGTCTGAGTTCGCCGGCGCTCGATGACCTTCACGGGATGGTACTTCCCGTCCCTCCACCTGCACATCACTCTCGTCCCCACCTCCAGCGGAAGAGCCGACGCCGTCGCCACCGCCTTCCCGTTACGGTCCGCCCTCGCGGCCGCGGAAACACCGTCGTCCGCGGCGGAGGCGTGGCCGTTCTCCGTTCCGATGTTCTCGGCCGTCGATCCACCCATGGAACCCATCACGATCGTCGAACGGAACCAGAGAGGAATGGAAGTCGGTATTTGAACGGTCCGTGTCGGTTGATGATGGTGGAATACAAAGATCGGGCTGATTTGCACCGTCAGATGAATGTCTCATATACGATTTGGACCGTGATTTTTAGAAGTCTTGAACCGTACCTATGAAGAGTTCACAGACCATTTAATACGAATGTTCATTGGATGGCGCGAGACACGTCACATGCGTCTCGTCGTTTTCGTATTGTACGAAACTATATACATGCGACAATGTATAGACTATCTGAGGAATAATATTATTCCAGCCCCAATTTGTAAGCCCCATCTTAGGCCTCATCTTGGGTCCATGAAATGACAAAAGGAAATTCATATTATATCCTTTTTTACATTAATTGATAACCAATTCTCAAAACATACAACATTATTTACCGTTTTTTTTAATGTTGAGTTGAATTTTTATTCTTTCATCATTATTATTCTTTTTTTTTCAAAACTGAATTTTACATGATGAACACTTGGTAGCATATTGAATTTCTACTTTGAGGGAATTTGAAGTCATAGATTCGTTTGTTTAATTATTTGAATTTTTTCTCAATGTTTATCGGATCAGGTTTGACATTTATTATATTTTTTGGATCTGCAATCAAGTTTTATTTACTTATTGATTTTCATTTGATATTTAAATTTTTTTTCATGTTTTGATCCGGTTGGAATTTCAGTTATATCTGAATTTAAATTAACATTTTTATTATCGATCTTGTTTTATATCTGAATGTCAGTTTTTATTATGTTACGCATGTTATATAATATATTGTGAGTTAGTTACTATTACATTTACATAACACTGTTAGAGCATCTCCAAAAGCCTCCTCAATGTTTCCTTACATTGTAGGAAAAAAATGCTCCCTATGACATGTAGGGAGCCTTTAATCACTCTAAAAGCCTCCTCATTCTTATCTTATATTCATTTCAAATATTAATTTACCCCAATTCATATCTATAAATTATAAGATCTAAAAATATATTTTATAATTTTTATATCACTCTAAAAACAAAAAAAGTATGCATAACAATAAAAGACAGATCTGAAACACAAAAAGATAAAAAATTTAAACCAGTCGAGAGAAATATGTGGAGATATTGAGCAAACCCACAAAACCCCCCAAAAAATTTAAAGAGGTTTAAATCAAACTCATTCAAGGCCTGTGTGATTTCAAAAGAGAGGGAAGATGATCTGTTGAAGGCATTCTCACATATTAAACCTAGTGAGGGAGAAATAAAGAAAGAGAGATCAGCGGGTGGACAGACGAACGGACGGACGGCGGACGGAGTGAGAGAGAAATAAAGAGAGAGTCCACCTTGAGCCCTCATCCTACTGAGAGGCAATCGAGTACCTTGAGTCACAGTAGGCCATGGCTGAGAAGTTTCAAGTGTTTGAGTAGACACAGACCTAGGATGTTGTTCCGACCCCTTTTCAGATAGTGTTACACCTATTAGCTGCAAATGGATCTTCAAGATTAAACATCACCCTGATGGATCTATTGAGCGACATAAGACTCGTCTTGTTGCTAGATGTTTCATTTAAAAGTATGGTACTGATTATGAGGAGACATTCGTTGCCGTTGCGAAGATGACCAGTGTTTGCACCCTTCTTGTTATTGTAGCTGTCCATCTCTATCTACTCTTTCAAATGGATGTGAAGAATGCATTTCTTCACGGTAACTTATTTGAGGTTTTCTATATGCAACCACCTCCAGGTCTCAACACTCCTCCTCATCATATTTGTTGTCTTCGACATGCTATATATGGTCTCAAATAGGTTCCTCATGCCTGGTTTGAGCGTTTTCACAGTGTTATTCTGGTAGCTGGTTTTGTTGAGAGCCTTTAGGACCACTCTATGTTTGTGTGATCCTCATCGCAGGATCATGTTATCCTTCTTCTATATGTTGACAATATGATTATCATTGACGATGACTCCAATAGTATTACTCTGGTCAAGAATCACCTCAGTCGACAGTTTCAAATGAAAGATCTCAATACACTCTTCGCTACTTCTTTGGTCTTGAGATTGTGCAGAGTGTTCGTGGGATTCTACTTTCTCAACAGAAGTATACAACTGACATTCTAGAGCGAGCTACACTCTCATATACTAGTAGTGCAGATACCCTTCTCAAGCTCCATGTGAAATTTTGACCTACAGATGGTGAGCTCTTTCCATACTCTACTCGATACAGACAGATCGTAGGTCAGTTTGTGTATCTCTGCATCACCAGACCAGATATTTGTCATGTTGTCAGTATTATCAGTCAATTTGTATTAGCTCCTCGATCAATCCATTGTGGGGATATTATGCATATTTTCATATATCTATGCAGTACTATTACCAGATCGATCTATATGTCATCTTCTTCGACCCTGGTTCTTAGGACATACATTGATGCTGATTGGGCTAGAGATCCGGCCACTAGATGCTTCATCATAGGGTTCTGCATATTTCTTGGAGATTTCATCATCTCCTGTCGCAACAAGAAACATGAGGTTGTTTCCTTTCTCAGCACCAAGGTTGAGTATCGAGTCATAACCATCACTACCAAGGAGATTGTTCATCTTATATGTCTCTTAGTGGATCTACGAGCTGCTCTGATTGGTCTCACTCCTCTTCATTGTGATAATCAGTCTGCTATTCAGATTGTCAACAATCTAGTCTTTCATGAGAGGACCAAACACCTTAAGATCGATTTTGTTCGTCAGCACTTTCTTGAAGAGACACTATCGCTTCCGCATATTTCCTCTGCTGAGTAGCTTGTTAATTTTTTTTACGAAGTCGCATCTAGTTCTTTGATTTTAGTTTTCATTCGCAAATTCACTTATTATGATCCACTGTGAGTTTGAGGGGGGGGTGTTAGATTATATGTGTTGTGTATTATACATGTAATTCCTATGTACTTGTATATAAAAAGCTTAGACTCTAAGAGGAATACAAGGATTTCCCCCTCTCTCTCTCTTATTGTAACAAAAACAAATATGAAAACATGAGATAACCAAACATCTACAAAATAAAAACAAAAACAAAAATAATTTATTATAAAAACATCGTAAAAGTAAAAAAGTAGAAAAAGAAGGGAGTTTTGTGAAAAAAAGAGAAGTGATATAATGAAAGTCTAGGAGAATCCTACCCATTATTTGAGTGGGATTTTGAAATGACATTTTTCTTCATATTTCTTTTTCTAAGGTCCACAAAACTCTATGACTTATAAAAATCTTTACAAATCCTAATAAAATTGAATAACACATGACAATATATCTACGACAAGAAGTCTTAATCAAATAACGCTTGTCTTTTTTTCTATGAATTAATGTCTCAATCGAATAGCCCTTAACTCTTTGTCCACAAAATAATGTCTCAATCAAATAAAGCTAGACTTTTTATCCACGAATTAATGTCTCAATTGAATAACGCTTGACTTTTTTTCTACGAACTAATTTCTCATTAAATAATCTAGGATTTAGAAATCCATGGACATAGATTTTTTTTTCATGAAAGTCTGGATTGACTACCCCTATAAAATCCAGAAAGTTTGAGAGTACTAAACACTTGTATTTGAATGCTCTCTTATTGTCTTATTCAATGGATAATCAACACATGACTATCGTGTAATATTTGAATTAAGATAATTATTTGAATAATCATATTTATTATATTCAAATATTTTGAAATATAAAAACAAATTTTCGATGGTTTTGTACATCCAAGATTTTTTCAATAATAAGAAAGAAATAATGTTAGAATTCTTCATCATAAAAAAACCATTTTTCAGGTTTTAGTTGATGACAGTTACTTATTTAAAAATAAAATACAATGATCATGTCCTTTGATTACTTTTCATTTATGTTGTTGCCAGACGTACCAAATTAATAAAATGCCATACACAGGTTGATGAATATAGCTATTTCGGATTGCAATCCAGAATTCTTAAAGACCCATAAAGGGTTCCTTGTATCAGAACTGATATACCTGATCCATAAATAGTGGATTTCCCTTATTAACTTGTGGAAAATGATACATTCCGCCTTGAGTGTAGTCCCGTACATAATCGATTTATTTAAAAAATAATATACTTGCATCAATTGAATTAAAGACATTTTGTCATAAAAGTGAAATATATATTAAGTTACATTAGTTATTTTTTTCTTTGAAAAAATAAATAAATAATTTAATTTTATACACTAGATAGTGTATCAATACTTAGAATTAAAATTATTCCATATTATTCTATCCAAATAACATGTGAGTCCACTATCAAATCAATCATCATTACCTATAATAAATCACATGTTAAATTAATTGTCATTATTTTTTTACATTTTATAAATCATTATCCACACTTTATTCTCATTTTACCCAAACAATAAAAAAATTATTATTACGTCTCTCAACCAGAATAATTCAAAACATAAAAAAATATAAATCATTTTATCCTTGTTTATACTCACTTATGTGTTATATCGGAATAATCATATATCTAAGAATAAGTCTTATTTTATATCTAAATGGGGTAGAATACCGTTTGAAGCTGTATCCAATACCGTTTAATATAGACTTTTCAAAGGTGGATCCAAGAAACCATGTTTAACTTTTCATTCGTATAGAATCTAGAGTTTGGAAGGCTCTGACATAGACTATTTTTACTTTGTCAGGGTGATATTTGACCGCCATTAAATGTTTAATTTGCTTTTGAATAATTCCGGAAATGACACACACATATAACCCCAAAATGAAAGCTTAATCTCTCACCTTTTCACTCACATACAACCTACTGGTTTTTGTTCAAGGAGTATTATGATAATCCACCATTTAACCTCGTTAATTTTTTTTACATTTTTTATAAATAATATTATTTAAAAACATGAACGAATTGCGGTTGAGACTGAAAATAGAACTGAGTAGGCAACATGATCAACCAATACTTGAACACACATCATGCTATATATTTACACAAGGAGAAAACACACAAGGCCTCGTGAGTGTACAAAAGTTCACCAAGCCATGGAACACAACATTCATGGTGGTCATGTGAGAGTCACCAACCTCTCCAAAGTCAGCCCCCTCTCCACCCCCCAAAACCTCTCCTTCTTCGATCAATTCCTTGCGCTCGCCCCGCCGATCCGAACCCTCCAACTCTTCTCCACGGTCGGCCTCCCCTTCCCGACCATCGTCGCGTTGCTTAGGGGGGACCTCTCAAAGGCCTTACAACACTTCCTCCCACTCTCGGGCAAGCTCGCTCGGTGCGCGCGCGGGTTCGAGATCCGGTACGACTGTCCCGATGAAGGGGTGGTCTTCATCGAAGCCGAATGCGATGCGGAGTTCGAGAGGGTGGTTGGGGAAGGGGAGGCGTACGTGCGCGCGGAGGAGCTCGTGCCGCGTATTAACGTGTGCCGATGGAGGCCCTGGCGGTGCAGGTGACGAGGGTTGGGGAGGACGGCGTGGCGGTCGGGGTGGCGATGCATCACGTGGTGGGGGACGGGCGCGCGTACTGGAGCTTCGTGAAGGCGTGGGCGGAGATTTGTCGCACGGGCGGGCTTGAGGCGCGCGCATGGCAGTTGGTGGATAGGGATGTTGTTAGGGATTCGCTTGAGCTCTCCAAATTCTTTTTTGAAAGCTTGACATCTCAGGTACGCTTACTAAAAAAAACATTACTAAGATTCATCATTCCGAAAAACTATTATTCGCGGAAAGTCTCTCAGATATAAAAAAAAAACTATTATTTGCGTCAAATGTGATTTAAAAAAATTAAATATTTTCTTACCCTTTTTGTTTGGTGAGAAAAGATGAATTTTTTTCTTTTAGTATTCCTTGTGACCGTGAGAGTGAATGTGATGAAAAATGAGAAAAGATAATTTAGTCATTTTATCATGGTGCACGAACACTATAAAAATTAATCAAAGAAATCAAATCCCTTCACTTTTTTATATTTTTTTAATAATTTAAATTTGTGTAGAAATACCCCCCTAATTAAATAGCACTTTGAACTTTTTATTGATGAAGATTTTTTGTCCAATGAAGTGTACAACTTCTTTTAAAAATGGATTGATACGATTGATCCAGATTTAGTGTATTTCATGCTCTCTATTATTTTTCCATTTAGTGCATTTGGTTACGCGATTGCGTAGTTTTGTTATTGTAAGAAACTGTTTCTGTAATCGTACAATCAAACAGTTTTACTGTAGCAGCTTCCTGCACAGAGATGTCAAGCAAATAGTATCCAAAAGTTTTGATTTTTAAATGCTGAGTGATGTAAGCCTCTTACAGAATCAGTTTTAAAACCCAGATTCTTACAAAATCAGTTTTTCAATTGCGTATCCTAACGCACCCTAGTGGACTAGTCAATTTAGATACAATGGAGCAGTTGATATTTTATAAGAATCCCTGATCAATTCGATAACTTCATGACTTCAGAACCTTACAGAAGTATAAACTCTATTCTCTCCCTTGAGAAACTGCCTCCCCTTAGCGTGCTAGAAATTCTATGAGATAATTTTATAATTTATTTTATTATATTTATGTATATTTTATTTCAATAATAAATAATTTTGTAAAAGTTCATTTAAAATGAAAAAAATACATATTTTAATTGATAGTTTATATATTTATTAGATATCTAAAGTATTATCCACTTGGCTTGTTATAAAATTTTTCTATTTATGTATTTTTCATGTGTTTATCTCTTTCTTATGTTTATATGATTTAATTTTAGAATATTTTTATAACCCCATTTGAGTAGTGACATAAACTATTTAAGGATATACAACTATTTCAATATAGATAATTATATCAGTAGAATATATAATTTTCTATTTTGATTGTGTTTTTAGTTATTTTTCCTGGAAACATAATAATAAAGTTTTGTTGTTGGGTTGACTAAGAATAAGTTATAAATAAGATGTAAATCATGACTTATAAAAGTTAAAAACATGATTGGCATGTAGTCCATTGATTTGACATATGAGCCTTCCTTACAACAGTGAAATAGATGAGTTGAATAACCCAATTTCAAAGGGAGTCTGGAATACTGACATCAACTTATTTCCACATATTCTAGCATATTTACACCCATGAATTCATTGCATACAAATAGAATTTTTGTGATCTTGTTCACCCCCTGTTACCCCTAATTTTACATCTATCTTGTCGCCCAATCAGAGGTTTAGTGGATCGTTAGATTCACAATTATTTTTTCAAGTCTTTTGAAGAGAATATGTTAAATCTAATGCTAGTTGGACAATATTATTATCCAAAACGTGTATGACTGTCAAATCTTATCACATCAAAATAGATATTTCAATAGTAAATGTAATTGTGATGTTTTATTATTACATTTTTTCTTTAAATGATAATCATATATAAAGACTTTTAACATTTGATAAGATCTGACGGTCATGAAGGTTTTAAACAAATCCGATCCCCTTTTTTAAACAATGTACATGAAACTTCAAGGTTAACGATGAATGAAACCACAAACAGGCGACCAAACGCAGTCCTCCTCCTCCACCAGACACCCCTCCCGCGATGCGCAAAACATTCGTGCTCAGCCGACCCTGCATACAACAACTCAAACAAACCGCCGTCGCGAACTTCCAAAAAACACACCACCCCTTGGACTGGGTATCCTCATTCGAGGCCGTGTGCGCCCACGCGTGGGTGTGCGCGACGCGCGCGTGGCGCGTGCCCGCGCGCACGAGCACGGTCTTCAACTTCACCGTCGACTGCCGGTCCCTCCTCCACCCGGCGCTTCCCGAGACCTACTTCGGGAACGCGTTGAAGCCCTGTTTCGTTGAGGCGGAGGCGTGCGAGTTGCTGCGCGACGACGGGTTCGCGCGCGCGTGCGCGGCGCTTCACGGGAGGGTGCGCGGGGCAATGGAGGGGAACCCCATCAGTGACTGGAGGTCCTGACCCGACTGGGCGGAAAGGCTCGGGGACGCATCGCTGGTGGGGGTGCACGTGGTGTCGTCGCCGAAGTTCCGGTCTTACGATGTGGATTTCGGGTGGGGGAGGCCGAGATGGATCGAGTTTGTGCCGTTGGTGCCAAATGCAGCGGGGACGATGGTTGTGGCGGAGGCGAGGGATGATGAAGGGGGGTTTCAGGTGACTATGGTGCTCGCGCAGGCTCATATGGATGAGTTTTCTGTGCTCTTTATGGGTGGTGCTTGAGTTTCGTGTGTTTTTTTAATGATGGGGTTGCATTTGATGCTTATGATGTTTGTCTTGCTGTGTGTTTTTCTTTTGTTTTGCCTTAAATCTTCATTTGATATTGGGGTCATTTAAAACTCGTTTGAACAGAACTTTTGCTTTTGAAAATGTGTTTATTAATGATTCTTGAAAAACATGTTTAATTAGACAGTTTGTTTAGACAGTTTATTTGTTTTTAGTACAAAAAATATATTTTTAAGAATCAGAGAAAATGAGTTTCTTATAATTTAGTTGTATTAAACTACTTTATTCAAAATCATACTTTTCAAATAAGTTTTCAAGTAGTATGTTAATTTTTTACCTCGTTATATGGCTGCAACTAGGGTGTGTTGAATTTGATCCAATATGATGTTTAGGCTAGTTAGGATTGGAGTTTTAGTAGTTTGGTTTAACTCAAATATGAATATGAGTAATACTAATACAATTATGGTGGGGTGTGTAATGAGAAGACGTGTTACTCGAGATTAATTGGAATTTAATGGATATAGTAATTTTAAGTTCAGTTCATATTTTAACAAATGTGATAAAATATAACTAGTTTAATTTATTTTTACCTTTGTTTTTTTCATCCTCTCTCTCTAATCTTTTCAAATTTTGTTATTTCATTTCATTTGAAGAAGCATCAACTTTTTTTATGATTTAAGGCTCCGTTTGGGACCATGTCCGCAGTGCTAGGACACGGGGGACCTGCGGTGCCAAGAATCATTGTTTCCACGGAGTCGAAAAAATATGAAAAAATGGTCTGAAAACATGATAAGACGAGATTTGTGGGTTGTCGATGAAACGACGCGAATGACCAGTTGTGTCCGTGTTCATGTTTGTGGCGTTTGCCCGACTCCACCACAACTTTAATGCTCCATCAAATAGAGAATAACACTATTATAAAAAATCGTGAGCTCAACCTCTCTTGTTTGAGGGTTAAGTTGGGTTAATGAAGGGGGGAGGTTATAGCCATCCCATGAATTATTCTACCCACCTCGCTTATTTAAATTAAAAAGTTAATTTGTTCATTGTATCTCATATTTAACCCATCCCAGGAATTCAACATAAATGATGTCTTCTATGTTTAAGATAATTCGACATGAATCATGTCAATCAAAAACCCGGTAGACCAAAGACAAATGAAATCTTGGTTGATTATCGACATCACATCGCATATCGTGTATGTAATGACAATGTACGTATATGATGTAATAAATTTTTTTTGCTCTACTTTAATACGCCATGTATATGATAACCTATGTTCGTTTGGGTGTAGGGTGATCGATTTTTGTGGTGTCGCCAATCCACAAAAACATTGGAGGGATGGAATGTGTGTGACGAATCATTGACCTTTCGTGTCAAGCAAAGTGATTTGTGGCCATTGGTTGTAATTTATTTTCTAGATTCATGAGATAAGAAATGTTGGGTGATTGAATCATAAATATTATAATTCAATAAGATTTGATTACATCAAATGTTTCTAACACTTTATCATAAAAGTAAGTCCAAGTCGTCAATGTATCGACCTGATATCAATTTGTCGATAGTAACTATGCCAATAGCATATCAGAATTTGAAGCATAACCTTCTGGTCCCAGTTTGACACGATCCATGTCATGTCGAACCAACTTAAATAAAAACATCGTCTACATTAAATGGGAACAGACTAATGTTTATAGTTCTCGATTGACATAATTCATGTTGAATGTATCTCAAACTCGGGGGGGGGGGGGGGGGGGGAGGTGTTAGATATGAGATACAATGTAACAAATCAATTTTTTAAATTTAAATAAACAAGATGGGTAAAATAACTCATGGTATGGCTATAACCGTCCCATTAGTGAAGGTGCCCAACAACATCATGATGCCACAACCACATTTGTTACTTGCACCGTGGTGGGAAGTACTCAACTACGCATCGAAAGCCGACATCTCGAAGATCATCTGTAGTACAAAGATCATAGTCTCAAAGTTCATGGACGACAGAAAATGACAAGCGTTCCATTTGATACGATACACGTGCATTTATAAATTATACATGATAATTATAATAAAAATACATATATATAAAATTAAACTATTTTCGAGATTTGTTCTATCATAAATATGAAAAATACGTGCATTTTTTTTTGTTGAGGGTGAATATTACACCAACTATTCATATTAATTTTTTAATTTTGGAAATATATAATAAATCACCTGAACTAAAATAAATACATGGATATATATAATAGAAATATAAATATGAGAGGTAGCCAATTAGAGTATTTTTATGAATACTTTTAAAAGTTCAGAAGTTCTTTGTTACTATAGCCTCATTTTTCTCTGTTCTTTAATACAAATTGGGAGGGGATGTGGGGTGGTGGTGGTGGTGATTTGGGTAAGACCACAACAAGAAGAACCGGACAAAACTAAGGTGTTCCTTCACGGTTGTGTAACATGAATGGGGAGCCTCAAAAAAAAAAAAAAAAACATGAATGGGGAGCAGTGGTTTTACAAGGAAATCAATGTATAGAAAAAGCCATGTATGCTTACAAGTACAACAAACTCTTTCATTTATGTGAAGGTTTTATTTAGTATAAATAACACACGTTTGCTTCCCACAGTTGCTTCCCACTCCATAAAGTCATCCAGCCTTCATCTGTCTGGCATATCCACTCTGTTTTTGTTGGCCATCCAATCTCTCTCTTTCCCTCTCTCTAATAAATGATTGTATAACTTTATAAACACAATGTATTGTTAATATGAGTTGGCTGATATTGTTTTAATTTGGTGTTTCTGAGACTGGGAAAGGAGAGGCAGCTTTCAGCCTTGTCATTGTTTGCAGGGAATTGCAGAAAATCAGGAGCTTAGTCAGATCATGTCGAAGAAAACATGGAAAACAAAAATTGAAAAAGAGAGAGCTTGAGCAATCATAAAAAATACATTGAACAGATAATGAGACCGATATATTCACCTGCTCAACTTTGCTTTAAAATATAATAGAATCCACTACCTATGAAGGTCAATGATCCATGTTTCATGAACAACCAATTTCCCTCAGTATGCTAGTCGCGCGAAACATTCTTTCAGATAGAGAACTTTTTGTACTGAACTGAATACAATTCATAGATGAAACTAAACTCATTTCATAGAGAAACTGAGCTCGGTTCATAAATTGAACTGAATCATTCCATAATCGAATTAAACAGCTATTTTCAATCATCCCAAATAATGTGACAATGATCATGAGCTTTATTATTTATTTGAACTAAACAACTTCTGTATTAAATTGATAGAATTGAGTTTAATCATGTAAGTTTTAAATTTAATTGTAAAATTAATGAATCAAACTAATAACATATCTATTAGTTAAACTGAGTAAATGAATTCTCTTTCTTTCAAATAATGTCTCACATGTCTAACACGTGATGTGTTCATTCAATTGAATAATATACAATTTTCTTTAAAGTATATTTTCATCATTAAATAAAGTTTACAATTTTAAAAATTGAACTATCTGTTAAGTTATTCTCATATTGTCCTTGACATTATTCCTGGATGTACTAGTTCAACTATATATATGTAAGGGACGACCCTAATATCCCATGCATTCCCATGCCAAAACACAAACCAACCACAGAAATGGCCGACCTTCCTCAACAGCTATACATCCAACGCAACACGAGCGGGCGGCGGCGCACGAGGGTGTCAAGCCAGTATCTCGGCGTGCGGAGGCGGCCGTGGGGGCGGTATGCAGCGGAGATACGGAACCCGTTCACGAAGGAGAGGCACTGGCTTGGCACCTTCGACACCGCCGAAGAGGCCGCCGTCGCTTACGACCTCTCCTCCATCTCCTTCAGCGGCCTCGCCAGGGCTCGCACCAACTTCTACTACCCTTTCTTGATGGCGGCGGCGGCGGCGGCTGAGGCTCCTGTGCCTCTGCCGCCTCCACCTCCTCCACCGCCGACACCGACGTCTTCGTCGGATGAAAGCGAGGTTGATCGGCTGAGTTCGGTCGACGGTGATGATGACGAGTCGATGACCATTGCAGTGATTTTGCAGAGCTTTTGCCAACTCTAATGCATTCTCCTTTGATGGTTGATGAGCTAGGCTTTTTTTTTTTAAAAAAAAAATGTTGTGGTGCTGTGGAGTTCATGGTAGTTAGCTAGCTATCCCCTGATACATAGCTATCTATATCAGAATACTAATATATCTGGGATAAGGTTATGTTTGGATGAGACAGAGAATCAGATGTTTTGGGATGACATTCATTTTCATTTTACAAATATTAATTTAAGAAATTGTGCTGGATTGGCTGGTTAACTGGTTAAACTGTCGAATGTCTGTCTTTTGGTCTGATTAATCTTCAAAACGTCGAACTTCGAATTAATTAAAAATGTGGTTGTGGTTTGATTGAATCGGCAATTCTTGACCTATAAAAAAAATTGATTATCATTTGTTAAAAGGAGATTATAATGTGATGTTATAAAGAATTGAGGCCTCAGCTCACTACATGATTTCTGGGAGATGGCAAGCCTACATAAAGAGAAAGGGTGACAAAAGCAAGTCGGGCAAGCTAAGGCTTTCAATTATGCCGGTGTGTGTATGGGCGATTTGGCGAGCAAGAAATTAAATGAAGTTGCATTCAAAGATGTCACATTTTATTTCGAAAATGTATAGGAGAGAATGATCTCATGCATTAAGGAATGGGATATGGAAATGACAGAGGTTGCTTGCGTTCACGTAGACGTAGTGGCAGAGCCAGAATTTTTATATAGGGGGGGCCTAATGTGACTTATGTAGATATATTCTAAAGTTATTTCACTAAATATATATTTTTAATTTCAATAGTAGCACGAATTAAAAAATGAAATAAAAGTATTCAATCAAAACATATCACGGAATAATTCTAATCGATAATTATCATATTTTTAAACAATATGTCCAATTTCATATCGATGATTCATAAAAAAATGTCAATACATAAATCTAATAAACAATATATACCTTTAAATTTGACCTCGACGAGGTTTCATATTTTAAAAATATTGAATGATTTTTTCATTATCAATGCTATAAAAAAAATCCTTCTCAATATATGTGATGAAGAAATCATTCACCCATTCATCTCCCATTCGATTGCGCAATTTAGTCTTCACAATATGCATTACAGAAAATGCTCTTTCAACAGTGGCTGTAGCTACAGGTAAAATCAATGCCAATTTTATAAGTAAATATATAAACACGTGGATATAAAATATCCATTTATCTCTCAACCATCTTTTTAGCAAGATCACCAATCTCATTCACTTTCAAAAACTCATTATTAGAGCGCATGTCAATAATATAAGTCTCGAGCTCATTATCAAGAAATATGAGATCCACTTCAGAAAATTCAAGTGGATAAAACTGAGCTAAGCGAACTAATTTTTCCTTGTTAAAACTTGCGCAAGAATCCTTTGGAGAGAGACATGATATGCAAAGAAGTAACTCTGTATTCGCTTCTGTAAAACGATTGTTAAGCTCTTGAAGTTGCATATCGATAACTGTATAAAATAACCCAACGCGATAATGATGTAAATTTGTGACCACTTCGACCCTTCTTCTTGATCACCCTTCAGATACATATTTATCATCCATGTTAAGAACATTAATATCATGTTTACTACAAAATAAAGAAACTTCTTCAATGATTGAATCCCATCCATCATCCCTCATTTGTTACAATCTTATCTTAGAGATTTGAACTAAATTCATGGCATTCACAATATCTTGCTCCTTTCGTTGTAAAGCCTTGGATAGTTTATTGGTAATCCCCAATATATTCTTCATGATATGAAGATTGAATGCAAACTCAAATGATTGTATTAGTTTCAATAAAGCACGAGCATCACCTTTTTGTTCTCCATTAGAAGCATTTTCTTCTACAATCTCCAAAACATCAATCACAGAAGAAAACATAATGATCAAATTACAAGTGTACCATAGTGCGAGCCCCAACGTGTGTCACCGGATCTTTTATGGCTGATTTCTTGATTTAAGCCACGCCTAGTTGAAAGTTCACCATTATTGAGCACTTCAAAAATCTTGGCAGCTTGTTTTTCTCGAAGAATGTCCTTAAGTTTGCATGAGGCACCAACAGTATTCACCACATTAGATATAATATTGAAAAGTATGGCAATTTGATAATGATCTTTTGCAACAGCAACAAGAGATAATTGAAGTTGATGGGCGAAATAGTGAACATAAAATGCATATGGATTATCCTCCATAATGAGTGTCTTTAGGCCCTTAAATTTACCTTGCATATTGCTTGCACCATCATAACCCTGACCACGCAAACTTTTCATACTCAATTTATGCTTGAAAAATATTGCTTCTATCGCTACTTTAAGTGATATGGCAGTGATTTCTTTCACATGTACTATCCCTAAAAAACGTTCCATTACACATCCTTTTTTGTCCACATAGCGTAAAGCAACAACCATTTGTTCCTTTATAGAAACATCACGAGATTCATCAATCATAATTGAAAATAATGCATTATCAATATCATTAATAATTGCATTTGTAGTTTTAGCAGCACATGCTCTCACAATATCCTTCTGAATATCAGGTGAAGTTAACTTAACATTCTCCGGAGCATTTTTTAAAACAACACCTTTGACATCTTCATTATGATCTGAAAGGAATTGTAAAAGTTCCAGAAAGATACCATGATTTTTTTAATCTTCTTATTCATTGTGACCACGAAAAGCAACCCCTTGCCGTAAAAGAAACCGTATACAATCAGTGGATGCCTTTAATCGAATTTTATATTCAGCTCGAGCTTGATCAAATTGCTTGAAAAAAAAGATGAAAGATGTTGTTTCTGATTCAACAAATCTCGACACTTCAAAGATGCTTGATTGTGATAACTATTTGGCCCTCCAATATGAGCTTGAAATTTTCTTTTTTCTTCCAATTTGAAAATCCTTGCATCACAAAATAATCACCACCTGCTTGATCTCCAATATCAGCTGTAAAAAGATAGTAATATAGACAAAATGCAGCATCTTTTACAATGCTATATTCTAACCAACCACCATACTCATTAAACCAGGCAGAATTAAATTGATGTTCATTTTCTCCAAATTTCTTTTTAGAAAAGAGATGGTTACGTAGTTGACCTCTTTGCATATATTCTCTTCGAATAGAATCTTGATCATTATGATGATAATCTGATATTCGAGTACGCAAACCAGGATCCGATGGAAGATCTTGCAAGTTAATCTCCGTCACATGACGTTTTGGACTATGTTGCGATTGAGAGAGATCATCATTTGCAGTGGATGAAGATGGGAGAATAAACTTTCTCTTAAAATATTTATCCATAACCGGTAGCAAAATGAAAAATAATGAATTTTAATGACCATGTAAATAAATATAAAAACATATTGTTACTTTTTCAAACATTTTTTTTCTTGAAATCCATAACAACAAAATCTCTTAAATTATGATACATAGATTAGCATAATTAAGAATAAGAAATTAAATAATATTTTTTATTCAAATTTAAATTAATAAATAGTTTACCGATTGTCCCCAAACTTAATCTTACTGCATCTTCCTTCTTCAAATCCAAAGCTTAAGGTAAGGAATCCCTAAAAGTAACAAATATTATATTTGATTATTTTAGATATTTATACAAATATTGTAAACGTTAAATAAATTAGTAAATATGACAATAAGGTAAAAAGAAAAAAATTTATGCCTTCGAAGTGTTGATGGAGGGGAAATGATTGACGATTCTCGATCGTGGGACGGTTAATGGAACAAAAAAAAATAAAAATTAGGGTTTTTTTAGAGACGGGGATTAATATTATGAATAATTAGATACAAAAGAAAAGAAATAAAAGTAAAAAAATTTACATTTTTTGAGATACCTGGACGAGAATGGGTGATCGGTGAGTCTGACGGTGGCGATTAAGGATTAAAGATTTAAGGGAACGCGAATCATGCAATATGAGATTTTTTTATTTTTTTTATTGCCTTTTTTGCATGGTTGGTGGGCTTATGGCCCTAATAAAGTTTTTTTTTTAAAATCAGGGGGGCGTGCCCCCCCCCCCCCCCCCCCGGCCTCAAGTGGCTCTGCCACTGCGTAGACGAAACTATATTGAGAATCACATAGTAGGAAGATGAGGTCAAGTTTGGGTAGATTCCTTATATATCCAGTTCTGCGCTTATTTTTCTTTGAAGTGTTGATGAGGGTCATCCGCCCCACCCCCCCTTTTTTTTTCTTTTGTTTTTCGCTCATTTTCATTATCTTCCTGTAACCTTAATTTCAGACATCGTCTATTTCTTGAAATATGTATGTCTACGTTCAACTAAAAAAAAAAGCGTAAAGAATTGTGAAAATAACTTTTACATTTTTTTACGGTTTTTTTTATGTTTAATTATTAAATAAGAAATGTTTTAATATTTGAAGCACGTAACGACAAGGACTCCGATTGTACAGTGGTTCGATCAGTCATCAGAACTTTGGGACACCCACATAAACACTTTCACTTTTACTTCGAACACACCATGTCAGTAATAACTCCTGTGATTTCCACTCCCATTTATCACCAAATACAGGGGAAAAAAATGAAGTCCTAAACGGCTAAACCAATGTACGTTCTATTTTTGAATGGCTTTTTTATTTTATTATCAGTGGTGGAAACATGGTCTGTTACTACAACAGTTTTATGCACTGGGCTGACTCTATATAGAAATAATAATATATAAGTGCCAGCAAGAAATAAGAGAATACTCAACCTCTGTTTGGATTAATTTCATTTTCGCTAATGCTGCAAATTAAACAGTTGCCACTGTGAAAATGAAGCAAGCACTAAGCATAGATGGACAACCGAATCACACAAAGAAAATGAGCAGTCTCGACAAATGCGTGAGAAAAACGCGTGATAGTCCATTTGGATTTGTGTTTTGGTAAATTTTGCGTTTAAAAAGTAACAAAAACTCCAAATGCGCGGATCCAATCACATTTTTAAAGTTTAGATTTTCAAATCATCATTTTTTTTTCAGTAAAAAATAATCTAATAAAACAAATGCTAAGTTTGAAGCGTAAGATTCTACAGCGTTTCAATCGCACATCCAAATACATCTTAAAAAGCTCTAACACCTTATTTGGGAAGCATAATAGGTGGAAAATACGATTGAATAAGCTTTAAAATATATTTGTTTGATTATAATTGTGCTATATATAATAAATGAAAATAAATTGGTATTGTTATTCTAGGTCACCCCTGCAATTGTGTTATTATATTCCACTCAATCTATTACACTGGTATAAGAGGAGCTCATGTTAAATCAAATGATATTACTTCTTATAAACCAGGAGACTCACATACAGAGATAGATCTAGGAATTTATTTTGAGATGGGCTAATGTTAATTTTTAATAAATTTTTATTAATACTCTAATAAAATCATTAAGTATTTTTAATAAATTGAAGATGTTGACTTATAAAATTGATAAAAAAATTTATTAGAAAGATTTGATTGTTAAGATGAGATGAGATTAAATTTTAATGATTTGAAGTGAAACATAATCTCTTCGATTAATTTATTAAACCAACCTATTTAAATTTAAATTTACAACGCAAATTAGATTTGGTTTTCCATATTTAAAGTGATGTTAACCTTTAGATTGTATTAATATATATGATTTAAAATTATTTATGTATAAAATAGAAAAGCATATATATTATAAAACACAAATATTATATGTATTAATTAAATTTTCTTATAAAATCTGGGGCCTATTAATAGCGTAGCTCCCTAGGCATGGGCAACGGGCCGGCCCTCTGCCAAATAAACCCACGGGCCTGAGCCTAAACGGGCCTACGGGCTGGGCCCAGGCTTCAAGCACATGGGTGGGCTAGCGGGCGGACTTTAAATAGGTTGTTTCTGTTAATTTTTTCATTTTAAATTGTTTATTTGTATATAAACATTTAAATTAACAAAAACATTGAAGATATAATGTTGAGAAAAATATTTACATTAATTAAATTTTTAAAAACAAAATATAAAATAAATTAATTACTTGAAAAACTGAATCACTACATGTACATAATTAGGTTGGCACCTAGAAAAATGTTAATAATTTGCATAATTCTATTACAATTCAAATAAAAATTATATAAAATTATATATAGACTCATTAATTTTATTGCCTCACACGGGCCTACAGGTCAGCTCGAATGGGTCCTATTCTAGCTGGCCCATGGGCCGGGCTTTTGGGCCATGGGCCAAATGGAGACCCTCATAACTCCACCCATTTTTTACCCGTCTCTTATTTATTTTTTATTCACAAAAATCTTCTCGAATACTATATTTGTAACACATAATGTAAGTAGAAGAAGTTTAAAAGTGGAGAAGAATTTGATGGGAGATAAATGCCAAACTACAAAACACAGTATGTTTTCAATATGGAACAAAAAATTGGAGGGAATATTTAATATGACATAAATCGAATGGATCAGTTTTACGAGTTTCGGATCAAATATGTCGAGAAATTTTTATTTTTATTTTTGATTTGGACGTCCACTTCACCACTTGTGCGTGCAATGTTCCTTTTATTTTTTTAGTGGTACCAATAGTGAAGAAGAAAGTGAAAAGGTGGCAATGCCAGGCCCCATGACATGGATCTACTGTTCATCTACTATTTGTGGGAACTCCAGACAACGAACGAAATATTGGTCCGGATCTTTTAAAATCTCCATTGCATTGTCTGAAGGTGGCTCTTATTTTATTTATTTATTATCTTTCGGTTGTAAATATAGAGGGGTCCGAGTTAATTATTCAAAAAAATATTAATATATGCTTTAAACCTATATCTGAAAAAAAAAAAATCAGACAATGAATTCGATACAGATATACCCTAAAATTCAATTATGTTGCCTAATGTTTTTAAAACTTAACTGACTTCAATTCTTTATTTTTTCTAATATGTCCTCAAACTAGTACTAATCAAATAGATATTAATATCTACTAAACGATTTAAACCATCTAATCAATATATGATCTATTGAGAGACAAGACAAGGTGGATATGCATGTCCACTCATCCACCGTACCATTTAAAGCTAAGCAAAACTATAGGGTGGGGGATGCACATGGATCGCATGAGAACCGACGAGAATGCGCCACCACCATCAACATCAGCGCTTCCAAGCCTCTCGTGCACTGCGTTCTCTCTCTACCTCTCCTTCAAAAAGTTGAACGCTTTTCCATCCCATCGGTTCCATCTTTCTTTTTAAACCATAAAATTATTCACCCCACCTGTTTATGGTCATTGGTCCTGTTGTTTGTTTGTTTGTTGCAGTTTTTGATTTATACATCACATTATTATCCCTTATCATACCAAACTTATAAGATATAATCCCAAAAACAATCTTAGCTTAATTTTAAAGAGAATATTTATGTCCCTATAAACATAGATATTTTCATATAGGTCTCTGATAATTTCATATAGGTCCCTATAAACATAGATAATTTCATATAGGTCCCTGATAAAATTGAGGGAGACATATAAGTCCTTAAAAATTTATAAAAATCCAATTATCATCCCTGGATTAAATTTATATTTAAATTTAATGGAATCTTTCTAGAATATTCTATCACCATGTAATTTTACGAACATCACAGTCCCAATAAACAATCATAACGATAAATTAGTCAATGCAAAAGATTAAATTGTCTTTACATGACTTTATATTATATTTTTTCATCTTCTACCCTGGCATTGATAGAAATGATAGAAATATTCTGAATAATTTAGTCATTTTATGGTATGAGTTAGGGTTAATTAGGCTATGTTGGATCAATGAAAAACTATGTTAACAGCCAGGGTCGCAGGGATATATATGAGTTTTTGTGAGTTTTTAAGAATTTGTACATCTGTTCTAACTTTGACAGAGACTTATATAGGATTAGTAATGTTTGTGGAGACGTAAATGTTTTTGACGTAAATGTTATTAACTAAATTTTAAATTATGATTTTTCAAATTGCTTCACGTACCATAACAACGTGCTTAATTTAAGCTAAAAGCTAGTGATTTAAAACCCGGCCTCATCCAACTAGTTGAATAGGTTAAACTTTCAATCAGTCTCATTTTCAATGCAATTTACCTTCAAAATCTGGGAGTATAAAAAGTTGGTAAAAATATTGAGATTTAAACTTTGATAATTATGAAAAAAAAAATTAAACTATTTCATATTTTTCTAAATTTTTTATATAGTAATAATACTTGATATATGTATTATGTTACATGTGATGATGTTAGGGTTCATCCCGGTTAACCCAATAGTTAAATCAGTGATGATTAACCTACTCATTTTTTCAGTTAAATAAATTTGATTTTTAAAGCATTGACTAAATGTCATAACTTATAAGTTTTAACAAACGCTTACTATATTAGGGGAAAAAATCTATGTATAATAGACGATCTTTTGTCATTTATTGTTTAATTGACATCGTGTGTTATATGAATAAGATTTTATAGCTTAGGGTCTAAGTATGGATAGCATCTTGTGACTAAAAAAATCAATGACACCTACCCATAGAAAAATATATCATTATATTAGTTTTTGTCTTTGGGAATGTATGTGGGAGATGTGATATGTTTTGGGATGTGAATGTTTGAGAATATTAAGTGAAATGATTTTTAAAAATGACTTAAGATAACTTGTGATAATCAAATTTAGTCCTCTTTTAAATAGTTATTTTTAAGTATAGTTATTCTGGAGGGAAAATCTCACGTTCATCCTAGATATATACATGTTCATCTCAAACGGGTGACGGATCATGACCAGACCTGGATCCATTTGCCAACCTAGCCTACTGTCCGAGGATGATGGCTTGCAAGACTTGCTGAGATAAAGGAAAATACATGACTGGTCACGGCCCGAGTAGCCGTTTCAACCAATCACATGGTCAACTTTTCAAGGACAGAGTCGTCAGAGAATCCTTTGAGCTAAATCGGTCAGGTCCAGGCCTTGTATAGGCTACTAGGGGTGCAACTTTAATCGGTTAAACCAAATCCGAACAGATCCAAACCGATTTTTTTACGGGTTTGGGTCAATAGATTTTTTGTTTGGTTTGGGTATAAATTAAAAAATTCAAACAAAACAAAATTAATCAAACCGAATTAAATTTAAACACATGATTATTCATAATCAATATGATTTACATCATTCTTTTTATATGAAAAATTATATTGTTTTATACTATTAATATTCATAACAAATAAATACAAATTTATATCATCAATCTTGATCTTTTGATATTTATATAAAGTTGTAATCAACCCTTAAATTTTTTTATAGGACTAACCGAACTTTGATTCACCTTAAGGCATGGGCGGCCATGATCATTTGAGAGGAGAACCCCTATTTCCCGTGAGGCGATCATCATCTTTTTTTGCTTTTGAGAAAGCAAGTGGCAATCACACAATGTCCTTGGGAGCAGTCAAGTAAGCTTGGATGATCCTTTATACGGTGATTCGGTACGTCGCATATGGAGCAGAACTAAGTTTGAAAGAACCCGGATTGACGATACCCTGTCAAAATCCACAACAACAGAGAGGGGGCCAATATATGAATTTTTGCACAAAGGAATATTCATTCAGTCAAATCTGAGGTAAATCCATAAACCATTGAGTTCATAAAGCGACAGCCCTTAACTAGGCCATCTAGAAGCGACGACCCTATCAAGGGTCATCCCTGGACATGCAGTCCAACACACTTACAAGATTTATCATTAATTTGATCTATACACATCCGATTCACGATCCGAAAGATGTATTGGAAAGCTAACAGAAAAAGGATTTCAATTATAATAAGATATTAGAACTTGAAAAACTAAACACTATGAAATTCAATATAACTATGGCCTAAAATTCTTGGTTATTACGGGGAGTGTCATTTTCCTTTTTCTGGCCATAAGAGGGGACGAGAGAAACAAGAGAAGGTAATTTAATCAATCCTAACTCACACTTTTCCATTGCACTCACTCGACACAGAAGGGATGTATTACTGACTTGAATGTCAGAGCCCTCTTGGCCAACACCACACCAGTGTCTATGACTCTCTTAATGCTGGTTTGCTCTCCAAAGCGGCAAATCTATATTTGGAGGGGGAGCTCCGTGGCACCATCTCTTGTTGGAGGTAACACCCACCTTCAGTTATAATGATGTAAGTGAGATAATATTTTCAAGTCATAAGATGTTGCCCATACTTTGACCCTAAGCTGGGTGTTCCATGTACATAAAAGGTTTCTCCGTCAAACCATCAAAAAGCTTATATAAGTAAGATTTTCCATTTTTACTTTGTTAGTGATCAGTAAGTCTCTCAATCGGACGGATACGAATCAGCTACGTTAATATCCATATCCTAACTTTTAGATATGAATATTAATTTTTTGATTCAGATCTTTTCAGATACTGATCGGATACAGATATTTTTCAGATAATTGACATGTTTAAATATTAACATTAAGTTGGATAATCAAATGATATATTAGAGAAATATGAAAATTAAAATTTTAAAGTTTATTATCGCTTTTAGATATCATACACTGAAAATTTAAGAGTAATATAATTTATCATGATTGTGATAAATCATATAAGATAACAAATATGAACAAATGTAATACAAATATATATTTTTTTATAATATATGTTGGATACAAATATTTTTTTGATCGGATACAATGATATCCATATCCACACTCCGGACCTTCGAATATCGGATATTTTTTATTTTTCGGATATGAATTCGGATTTTTTAGGATAATTGATCGGTTTAGTGATTAGATTACTAATAACCTGTGCATATTGAATGATTTCATGTCCACATATAGATATGAGATCATCTGGAAGATTTGATTTGTCAAAATTGGTGGCTGATTATGATATTAATTCAATGAAAGGCATAATATTTGTTTGTTAGGTACCTCTGTAGTGAGCTAGAAATTTAGAGGCGTCCATCAGTCCATATCATTATTAGAAAAAAATTAATAAAAAAATGACAAGTTTGATGACCTAATTTAATTTAGAGTAATTTCAAAAATAGTCTCGATCATGTAACGTTATTAAAAATCTATTTAATTTAATTATCCAGACAAATAATAAAACATGTCAAGCTATCACTTTTTGATAGGATTGTAATCATTTCAACTTGAATCACAAAATTAGTCAAATTTTTTTGTTGATCAATTTTTTTATAAATGATATCACTTAAGCTAGAAGTGATAGAATGACACTCTCGATCTTTGTTATTGGTTCAAAATTAACTTGTTATTAGTTGTGATATGTTTTGATTTTTGGGACAATGGGATCAGAACTAGTAATGTGATGTACTCACTGTGTATATACCAAATTATAAACTTTCATAAAAATGTATATATACCAACGAATGGACATCAATTGAGACAGTGAGCACGACGCTTTTTGCAACGAAAAACTGATCTTTGGGGAGATTTTTCTGCGGGAGCAAACTGTAATTTATCCAGAGAGGGACGTGGACTATGACAATCCAATAAATCTCTCTTTAATATTACAATTTTTCTATCAACTCTTTCTCATAATTAACTCTGGTGGCAGGATGTTTTATGAAAGATTATTTGAGAATTCATCTTAGAGACTGCATTCTTCAAGATTAATTTATATTTTTGCATAAAGTTGTAGATGATGAATCAATTTTTTTTATATTAATCACTTAAAAATATAAAAATACATTAATATAAATATAAAAGTATTTACATTAATCACTTCAAAACCATCTCATGATATTGTAAAGGTTCAATTCAACTGTGATTTTCTCGTTCTGTAGTACATTTGTGGAGCAATTAACAAATTATAAAATATCACACAACTCATTCCAGAACTCACTCTATAAATTTAAATATTAGAATCAATTTTTATAAGAATACAAAAAATGTGATGGGAGCCAAGCTCTAACTTAGGGGTCCACAACGTACAAAGAAATAAATCTTCAGATTTTTTAATTTAACTATAATTATATTTTTATAATTTTTAAAAAAATTTAAGGAGCATCTTTATTATGATAATTCATTTGTACAATATATCATGTATCTCTTTGCATGCCTCACATAATAATAGTTTGATATTAAAAGAGATCGATGTGTAATATATATACACTGTTAGAATAAATTAGACAAATAATAATGAGACCTAATTCATTAAGAGAGACTAAACCATTCATATAATAGTACAAGACCTAATACACGGGTAACACAATAATAATACAATATACATGTAATCTAACATATACCATGCTCAATGTCAGCCCTAGGTATTGGTGATCTAGGCAGCTGCTTAGACCTTCCCCAAAAGAGAGTCCCAAAATCTAAAATAAAATTTATTAAAGTTTAATGAATTTTAATTTTTTTTTGTTATAGAGGAAATGATCTTATCTTTAACAATCAGTGAATAAACAAAAAATTCTTGATTTGGGGATTTTTTGTTTTTATTCCTATTAAAAGAAAAAATTCAATGGATTTTTTTAATACATTTTATTTTTCAAATTTTTTGTTTTGGTCTTGACGTTGTATTACTTCATGAAATATAAATTTATTTGACAGTCAAATTTTTTAATTAGTATAGTTACGTAGGGCTCCATTTTATAAGTTGGCATACGATCTATCTATAACTCCTCATCTCATAGTCGGTCCTGATCATGCTCGGATTTAATTCACATCATTTGACTTTATTAAATTAAAATCATCCATTACTTCACTCTTTCATTATTTTTATAAATAAATAATATCAAACATTGTGTCTTTCAAAACAAAGTGATGTTATATCAATGCCATTTGCTCTTAAAATACTTAGGTGAATTTGACGAGAAGATTTGAGATGTGGTCTAGAAACTTGTTTCTCTAATAAAGGGAAGATAAGAGCATCTTTAATGGACATGTTAACTAACTAAGATATTAAAGTGACATGTCAGTACTTTATCCATCAACTAAACCCTCATGTACTACATTTTCATTTAGTTGGTGATTGTTGCTCCAATGGACTAGCTAAATAACTAGTTAAAACAATAGTGGACCCATCTCTCCACCCACTCAAAGCTCTCTACCCACCCAAAATAATATTTTTTTGAATATTTTAAATGGTGGGACCCACATTTGGTTGGCTAAAACACTATCTAAAATTAACATGAAAACTAACATATGACAGGTGGGACCCACATTTAACATATCCTTAACACTTCCATTGGAGCACCATTTTTACTTCATTTATAAAAATATGATACTAACTAATGAGTTAACATGTCTATTGAAGATGCTCGTGGATATTATTTATCAAGTGTATTGGGTATTATAATTGTATGGACTAATAAATTCAATGTCTTTTTAATTATTGTTTTTGATCTAAGAGAGATAACAATGATGGTCGGTGACTGACAGGGAAAAGAAACGTAGAATGTAATTTACCTAAAAAAACTATAATATTTTTATGTGAACTAAAAAAATATATTGTTTTAATCGAAGAGTCCTTGCACACATACTATTAAATGTTTTTTTGTGCTTTTCTACGTTTTGAGTTTTTAATTTCTATTTATTGAATCTGGTGGAGATTATGATCTCCTAGTGTTGGTTCTTTTATTTTGTAAGTTTTGTCTGTGATTGTGGGGCAAGTTAGGGTTTATATAGGGTTTTAGTTGTTTTCATGTTTCAATATCTTGATTTTTTTTTCTTGGGATCATTCTAGATGGTCTATTTGGGAGAGGAATGTTTTGTTTTTAGTCAATGAAAATGGAATTTTATCTCTCTACAAAATTTATGTCAGTGCACACGTAAAACTAATTGATTTTTTTGTGCTTTATGGTCTTGTTTTTGTTTTTACAAAAATAAAAAAAGTTAATTAAATGTGGTTCTAAACCGTTCTTAAAAAGTTATTGATTAAAAAGTTCGTCTCAATTTTGAGAACAAAAATGTGTTTTTTTTTCAAACGAAAAAATGAGTTTTTAAACCTATTTTATATTAATCACACTTTTCAAATGTGTTCAAATGACCCCTTAGTGTTATATAGATTTTTTTTATATTTTTTTCTTAAAGAAATTGGCATGATGTTGTCTTCTCAAATTCCATTGTATCCTCACCGATCTCATTGTATCATCCCACCCTAAACATGGAAGGCACATCCATAGAAGCATTTAGTAGGGTGAGAAAGAGCATGCATTATAAAGGGGATGTGAACCTCAAAGAAAGAGGTACATGAAATTTATTTTGCAAAAACCTTACACTTTATACAACACTGATTTAGCCGTCGAGTCACTCCCCCCATCAATTGGATTTTAGTGGACGTTCACTGAAGATAGGGAAGTCAGGTTTTTTCCCTCCATATCTTTTTTTTTCACTCCTTATATTGTTCTTAAATTATTGAGATTTTTATTTTTTATTTTCAAAGGAAGATAATATTTTTAACAAACTAATATATCGTATGCACAAATAAAATACAGACTAAGGTAATGTTTAGTAACGCGATTGCAAAACTGATTTTTTGCAATGGGTTTAAAACTGATTCTGCAGGAAGCTGCCTTCCCTCAGCTTTCTCAAATCGCAGCTTTTAGACACTATTTGCCTGAAATCTGTTTGCAGGAAGCTGCGATTGTAAAACTGTTTGGTTGCACGATTGCAGAACCAGTTTTTTACAATAGCAAAAATTGTGCAATCGCGCAATCAAACGCTACCTAAGATATCAAGAGCGCAATAGACCCAGGTGAGCTGAGATGATTCAAGATCTCTCTAGCAAAATGTTGCCTTCTCAACAATTTCGTATGGTGATTATGTTATTGTTGTTGTTATTATTATGCCATGATAGACACGCAAAATATTTATTTCTTCTTCTGATGAGTTTGTGAAAAATTAAAATAAGTGTTCATAGATTGTGATGGCTGGTAGAATCACCACCTCATCTTTTATTTCTTATTGCATGGACGCATGCTTGACACTTTTCTTTTTGACACATGCTCAGTCTTCTTAATTAGGTCCCCCCAAATACTAATCAAACTTGTCATTTATACCAACTTTCCATTATCACCTGTGACCCCTAATATGTACGCCCCTATATATGTTTTTTTATAGGCCATCTTGGGAACAGGGATTCAAATGTCCAAGGTGTGGATTGTCCTGCAAAAGTTTAATTAAACACTGTCCAGGTGGATTATTGCAGGGTTGTTTTTGCCAATAACCCCCAAAATATAAGTAATTTTTGAAAAAAATGAATATGAATTAAAATATATTTAATGTGATTCTTAGGCTACTTTCAATCAATCTTTAAAACATTGTTACATGGCGGTTCTTATGTGTATCCCATGAGTATGTTGAAGTATATATGCGAATTTTAAGGATTATATTTAATTAATTTATTAAAGTATATAGTATATATATTTATGAAAAAATATATTGCGTTACATGAAATGTAATTTGAAAAAATCCAGGTGAACAACATGTGGGGTGCTGTATGGCAAGCAACGAATAATGAGTTAAATTTGATATTTAAAAAGGTCTATGTGTTATAAAAATATGAGAGAAAAATAAAAGTGGTTTATATAACAAACTAATTTATTAAAAAAATTTGTTAGATCATAAAAATTCACCACTATCAAATTTGCATTGAATAGTATATCACTAAGAAATTTTAACATTATTATCATTAAGGAATTAGATTCACAATTAAACCATAAAATCTCTTAAAAAGGGATTACAACTACTTCAATGATAATAAAGGAAAATATAATTTTGTAATGACCCATTTGGATGAAAGAATAAGGGGGAGAATAATGGTTTTTTTTTGCTTGGTGGGAGAATAATGGTTGATAAGGCTAAATAATAAATTTTTGTTAGTTTGTTTGAGTAAAATAAGTGGGCATTGCTATGACAGATGAATATGGAATAAAATAACATAACTATTTCAGGAACACCAAGAAATTGTGTTATTTTGCATGATCTACTCCAATGGTATAAAAGACCTATACATCAAATCAATATTTCACCTCTTATAAGTCAGGTGAATAACATATCAAATTATTAATCATATTTTATAAATATTTATCTATATCTTATCCACATTTTATTCATTACTTATCCATGATGAAGTTAATAATAAAAATTTAATTATTACATGTAACGTGAATAACTAAAAAATGCGAATAAGTAGAAAATGACTTATTCTATCGTGATAATAATATATCCCTTTTTGGCTCTTTGCTAGAGTCTTTGTAGACAAATTCCCTTCTCCACCCAATGACCCAGTGGCGGACCCATAATTTTTTTTTAGTGGAGGCCATCACTAATGTACTATTAAATATAAATTTACACTTCATATAATAAAATGTCAATAACACTGACTTTCATCTTTTTGAACAATATCATTAGTGGTACCATCAAATTATGATTGCTTTGAAGTTGAAGATGACATCAAATTATGATTACTCCAATATTTTCATAACCGATTAAAAATAAAAAATTAAGAGTTAAAATATGAGTAATCAAACAAACAATTTAAATATTTTCAAGTCTCTACTAAAAAAAGGAGTTTTGAATGAATGTAAATCTAAATTATTTGCTAATTCTTACTTTTTATTTTTTTTGAGTTACTAGTGCCTTTTGTCATGTATAGTTTATAGATTAAATTGTGAATCCTAGAGCCATATATGCATTTAAATATTTTTAAAAATAAATTTATACTTTTTTATTTGCTCAAAGTCTAAAAAAATTAATTGGGGGCAAAGGTTAAGAAAATGAAGACATTATACGTACACAAATAAAGTATATATGATGAAAGCATATGATAAATTAATAATTAATAAAAATGCCATTCAATAGTAAAAAAAATTATGTCAAAATAGGAAATTTAAAACCAAATAAGTGTTCTAACATGATTGTGAATAGTTGGTAGATTAATATGAGAAATTTTTTTTTCTTTCAAATGGATATGTTGACCTAGAGAAATCATTAGAGAGATTCAGTCAAGAGTAATAAAAATGTTTAAAATGCACAATAATAACATTAAGTTCCTACCAAAAACATTTAAATACAAGCATAACAAAAAATCAAACCTTAAAAATAGATGATAATGTTGTGGTTGGTCGGCCATTGTATTCAATCCTCTTTTTTTTTCCAACCATGTCGTCTGTAGTGTCTAATCCCTTTTTAACTTTTTTTCCAGTGTAAAACAGTGAAAGTCCAAGTCTTTTGATTTTATTGCAACAACTTATTTTTTTTATTTTTTTTATCTTAAGTTTTAAAGTACCGCTCATTATTATTGAAATCTCGGTGGTGCCATCACTCCCAATGGCCCCTAATTGGGTCCACATTCAAGCGTGTGAATCCAGAAAAATGTTGCCCATCAATTTTTTAAAGATATAATATATAAAATTGATGTATATTATTATAATACTCTATATTCCTTGATTGGTTTGAGAATTAAATAAGTTCAGGGACTTCTTCGCAAATGTCCACGAGTCACTCCCCGAGAAATTGGCGAGATGAAGCAGCCCCGTCGTCGCTTTTCTCACTTTTTAGGGCCGGCGGAAGGGCAGACCGGAGGACCTCGTTTCGTCTCGCGTGGGAGACACATCCGCGAGCGCCACGTCATCATCCCATCCATCCCGTCTGATCTTGCCACGTGTCTGTTGACCTCCGTTTTTTTAAAATAGACCCTCAAACGTGCGCGACTGCTCATTTTTGTTTTTAATTTTTTTTGTTGCCTTTCTGCGTGGCTTCGCGAGTTCCATATTTTTCTGCGAAAAACCGAACTGTATTTCTCTGTACACGTTAAAAAAAAAAACTCATTTTCTCTCTCTCTCTCTCTCTCTCGCCCTCCACCATCGGTGGACTCCCGAAACCCTAACCCTAATTTTCTTCCGCCGCGCGGCGAGTGATAGAAAGCTGGATTTCGGTTCTCTTTCTTTTCATGGATGGTCAAAGAGCTTTGGGAACACGTAAGTTCGTTATTTCTCGTTTTTCTTTATGTCCTTACAAGGGACTATAGTTTGAAAAATCTTTAATATTTGATTTTGGTATAAATTTCATGTTCAGTTGGTTGGATTCATGAATTGACAAGGTTTTCATTATTATTATTATTATTATTATTTTGGTTTCTGCATATGAAACTGGGGTTGTTTTGATTTAAATCTTTATATTGGTGTGCAGTTTAATCTTATGTGAAAACGGGATTGGTGGATTTAAAGCTTTGGAAGTTTTATTTTTTGTTGGGTTTTTGATTTAGTGGTCGGTTGAAGCACAATTAGAAAACAAATTGGGAATTGAAATATCCGGTGATTAGTGGAGAGTTACTTTCGATGGCGGACGAGCTCCGGCTCGGTGGGATTGGTTCGGGTCTGGCTGTTCTGCTGACCAGTGAAGATAGGAAAGACTCTTCTCATAAATCCCACCGTGTCTTGTGCTGTGATGACATCAATGACCGGTCCATTGAACGTACACTTGAGCATGTATTTGATCTTCCACTCAAATCACTACATTCGACTGATGGCCAGATCGGTCGTGATTTCATCCGCTTAATTTTAAAGAGCAGGACTCTGAAGGTTAAATCGGTTCAGAGAGAGGGGATACTCATCACTGATAATGGTCACGGCCCGAATGTTGTGAATTTAGATGAAGCAAGTATGTGTGGAGATATGCGGATTGTGAAGCAGCCACTTATTTTGGAGAGCGTTTCGATGTTTAGCAGCGCTCGAGCGAATGCCCAAGTTTGGAGGGGAAAATGGATGTATGAAGTCACGTTAGAGACATCCGGCATACAACAGCTTGGGTGGGCCACTCAATTTTGTCCCTTTACGGACCAAAATGGTGTTGGGGATGCACAAGACTCTTATGCCTTTGATGGGAAGAGGGTGCGGAAATGGAATGAAGAGGCAGAGCAGTATGGACAGACATGGGTGGTTGGTGATGTGATTGGGTGCTGCATAGATTTGGACGATGATAAGATCTCTTTTTATCGAAATGGAGTTTCTCTTGGTGTGGCTTTTTATGGGATACGCAAAATGGGTCCTGATCTTGGGTATTTCCCTGCAGTTTCGCTCTCTCAGGGGGAGAGGTGTGAGTTGAATTTTGGAGCATGTCCATTCAAGCATCCTGTCAACGGATTCCTCCCAATCCAGTCCCCCCCCTTGTTGATTTCTCATGCAGAGTACCTTTTACAGTGCCTGTTGAGGCTTTTAGAAGTTGAATGCTTGGACAGGACAGATTCAGTAGCTCTTGAGAAGCTGCGGATATTGAAGAGATTCACTCATCTCGATGAGCTGTTTTATCCTGCTGCACATGAGATCTGTAAGGAGCTATTTTCTGTGTTGGAGTTGGAAGTGGGGATTGCTGAGTACATTGGTGGAGGTGTTCTTGTGTCATTTTTGTTAGATTTATTTGGGAGAAGGGCGCCGCATGATTACAGGACCTTGGATCGGGTACTTGACCTCTTTCTAGAGTTCTCAGGCTTTCATTCTCTGTTCTTGCATCTCATTGGCGGACTTTCTAGTAGTTGCAAGACAGCATCTCTTGTCTTGACTGATTGTCCCTTCTCGGGATCGTATCCTTATCTTGCACTGGCCTGCCATTTTCTTAGACATGAGGAATTGATGGTCCTCTGGTGGAAGTCATCGGATTTTGAGTTCTTGTTTGAAGGGTTTCTATCAAGGAGAACTCCAAACAAGCAGGATTTGCAGCAGATGATGCCTTCTGTTTGGTGGCCAGGATCTTATGATGATATGTCATCTGAAAGCAGTATGATACTGACGACTTCAGCATTATCTGGGGCAATTAGTAAGGTATGTTTTTTTTTTTGTTTTGTTGTGTTTACACGGATTTGTTTTTCTTTAGACTTTAGGTCATGGTAAGGTGAGTTTCCAGGTGCTATGCATCCTGCTAATAGCTCTTGAAGTTGATAGCCTTTTTTTTTATTATTATTATCGTGGACTAGGAATCATGTAGGATTTCCAACCTGTGGTTCGATGACAGTTTTTATGAAGGTTGGGATGTCCACGTTTTTCTGACAGATATTAGTGATCGACAATTATCTAATGGTCCAGTTGTTAATTCCAGAGGATGTTTTACTTCCAACACCTGCATGCTTTTCTAGTTAAATGAATCTAACTGCTTCTCTTTCTCTCCTCTTCTGGGTGACATCCCACATGAATCCTCAGTTCATAATTTCATATCGCTATAGTTGGACATATAGTGGTAGAGACCTTCATTAATAATGTATGGATATGAGCAGTTATTTTCTGGCCTTCCTGTCAAAACCTCCAACTATAAATATGTCAATTTGATTTTTTTTTGGCATTCACAATACTTAATTTTTCACAACAGTAGATATTATGTTGAATTCAATTGTTTACAATATTTACTTTTTCCCAAGAATACTTTTTTTTTTCTGCGTTACCGTGCTTAATTTTCCAATCAACATGGTATCTACTGTATGAATTCAACTTCATATGCTTTATATGGTTTATCTTAACATGAAATTACCTTTTTGATGGATCATGCGCTGATGAATGCTTCTGTCACGAAATACAGCTCAAAATAAAGCTAGATGTAACTTACTGAAAAAGGAAAAAAAATGATATCTACTGTCGGAGTTACAAAGATGCCAAGATTACCATTGCCTTCCAAATTACAAGTCAGGTCATAGATAAGTGGTGCTGCTGATGACACTCAAATTGATTCAAAATCAGATAATAGGCTTTCTCTGGTGTGAAGCTTCTGTGGAGAATACAGAATATGGCCCATCTAATTGTGCCCTAGGTTATCTACTTCAAGCAACTTTAGATGTGATGGAAGAAGGTACCCTCAAGAGTGGGACGTTTTACTCTTCTATATACTACCTGAAATTGGTCATGTTGGTGTTTCACACCCCTGTATAATTTTACATCCAAATGGGTTTTTATTATTCAATGGCTTGGACAGAAAATGCATGTCAGAGTCGATGCTAGTTTTCGAAAATAAAAGATCTTTCTCTTGTTAATAAAGATATTTAATCAATGCCATCTTTCTTTTTAATTGCTCTTGGAAGGATATATATTCCATTTTTGCCAAACTTTATAATATGGTTGTGGGTGCTCAAAACTAAAATTATGTAATTTATTGTGCATCCTCCTTTGTTTTGCGCAAATTTATCACTGGATTTGAATGCTTTGCTTATTAGTTTACGACATTGTGCATTGTCTTTTTATCTGTTAATGTTTCTGAGCTAATCAGTTGATCTCGTTATGTGCGAGAGAAAAGGTTTGTATGCTTAGAATAGGGACTCTAATATGATAAATGTTCAATATCTGGTTCTCATTTTGCAGATGTTATATGGTGATTCATTGGCAATATTGCCTTGTTTGATATGCAGATTGAGGAGATGCATCGGGAGCTTTGCCACTTGGTTATACGATTTGTACCTCCAATGATGCCCCCTCAGTTACCTGGCTCTGTGTTCAGGACATTTTTACAGAATGTTATATTGAAGAACAGGGGTTTTGACCGCAATCTGCCATCCTTTGGGGGTTCAAGCAACTTTGTTCTTGTTTCTTTGTACACTGTGATCCTTCATTTTTTGTCTGAGGGCTTCTCGATTCAAGAAATATGTGGATGTCCAGAGGGATACGGACTTGGTGTTGGTTTTCTTCACAGGGGTGGGCACCAAAGTTTCCCTGTAATGTTGTTTCTTAAGAGTGATCCACATCGCACTGATCTTCCTAGGCTTGGTGGTTCATTTGATCATCTGTTAAAATCTAATCCTGGTAAAGATGTAGAGACTGAAGATATTCACTGGGATGAGGGGTGTATGGATGATGAAGAAACAAAAGTAACCCATTCTTCAAGGCAGAAACCTTGTTGTTGTTCAAGTTCTGATGATGATTTTACCAGGAACTCAAAAGACCCAGTTAGGAGTGTGTCAAAGTTCTCTAGGGGACCTTGCAGTTCTATTCCCGAAAGGTCAGCACATGTTGCAGTGGATTGCAGTGGAGGGGGTTTGAATGATGAGATTGTTGACAAACCTAGCTCCAGTGACCAGTCAGAATCTAATTTTGGGTATCGGACAGTGCAACATTTCAGGAGAATAAATAGAGAAACTCAGTTTTCCTCAGATATGCTCAAGGAAGAGGAGCTGCTAGATGCCATGCTATTGCTGTACCATTTAGGTCTTGCTCCACAACTTAAGCAGGCAAGATACAGAACGCTTAATCTTATTCTTAAATCCTCCACAAGTTCTTTGTAATTTCTTTATTCAATTTACCAATTGCTTTATTCCTCAATTTTTTTTTTTTTTTTTTTACCAATTGCTTAGATTCCTAGCATCTGCATATGAAATATTATATATGTGAAAACAATGATCTGCCAATAAGTTCAGATATGAGCTCATTGAAATTTAAATAGAGTTGAGATCTTGGGGGCCAGGCCTTTCTATGACTACCTGGTTTCGATGTGTTTATAAGGTTAAAACTAGCTTCCTATTTGAGTCTACCATCGTTTTTAGATTAAAATATTCAAATTAATTTAATTTTCTTGTTGCATCAATTTTGTTTTGTTTTTAGTTTGCTACAAGGAAATAATATGACTTAGAGGTGCAAGAAGGAGCATTATATTGCTCATTTTAAACTGATGAAAATATAGGCTTTTAAATCTTTATTTATGTCACTTTCATGGGACAATTGATCTGATATATCTGACACAGATGGATTTTCTCTTTTCATCTATGTTATTTTCACAGTACTTGTATATATTTTTAAAATGATAAATTTGTGTGGCCACTGACCAAATCTACTCAGGATTGGCGTGTCTGTAATGCAAGAGATGACTGCTTATTTGGTAGCACACTCTGGGCCTTGTTTTATATTATTGATGAAATTGTTTATCATATAATAATGTCTTTCATGTTTTTTTCAACATGCGTGCGGCGCGCACACACAAAAAAAAAGGCCTTGAAGCTTTTGATTTTGTGGATTACACTACACACACACACGCACACACACACACATGTATATAATGGCCTTGAAGCTTTAGATTTTGTGGATTACACTATCTGTAGATCAACATGGAAGGGTTTGAATATCCATATCTTATGATATCTACCTATTGGTGAAATAAGACCTCTGAACTGCCATTTTTTATTGTTCCTTATGGATTCATCAACCAGCTCTTTTGCACTAGTTATCCACTGTGCTGCAGTTAGAAATCTTGCTGTCTGTCATACTGCCACAAAGACCATGATTCTGCAATGATGTTCATCATTACATTTAAATTCTCGCCTTAAAAAAAGTATTGGATGCAATTTTCTGGAAGTTTCAAGTGTATGGGTCAACATATCTTTCGTCTAAGATATATCTGTGTTCCACCTAACTGTAATGTAGCCATGGAATCTTAGGTAGCAAAGGCTTCAATGCCAATTACCTACAGTTTGCCTCTTTCTCTAGTCAGTATCATTTTGCTATATTTCACGCATTCAACGTGCCATGCTATCTATGTGGAACTGTATATGTGTATTTGGTAAAATGTAGAATCCATCTAGCTGTTGCTCCTTTATTCAATAATTGCAGGCAATATAACCTTCAAATGCTTGACTTTCTTCACCGGATTATCACGTCATTAAGGGAACATGAACATGTATTCTTGGATGCAGGCATTTTATTACATGTCACAACAGTCGCAAGCCATTTCTCTCTTGGATGAGACAGATAAACAAATTAGAGAAAGATCTTGCAGTGAACAATTAAAGAATCTGAAGGATGCTCGAAACATTTATAGAGAACAATTGGTTGATTGCATCAGACAATGTGCATGGTGAGTTGACTGCATTTTCGTGTTCATTTTTGTTATGAACCGGAGCATTTTTTTTTTTGATAAGAAATCTTTTTGATGAGTTATTCCAGGAGAGACGTTAGGGAAAATTTCCTTTAATGCTTCTCAGATACAGTGAATACTCTGATTTTAGAGCTTTTGCAAATGAAAATACCTAGCATACAAGGAATTAACTTAGCGTATTCAAATATCTATCATACAAGAATTCTCTTGAAGATCCTTTGTCTCCATTTTGTTCGGGGGGTAAGATGTCCTCTCTCTCTCAAAAAAAAAAAAAGAAAGAAAGAAAAAGGGAGTCAAATATCATCGCAAAACAGCTTTTCAAGTGTCAAGATCAGCTTCATTTGCAAGACACACACACACACACACACACACACACGTCCAATTCTGAAGTAATATTTCGAAATTGTATGAAATCTTATATCTAATTATCGTCACAATATCTTATCTCTAAACTTTAGATTTCATCTAAGTTTGCAATGGAATTTCCATTTTTATTTTAACACACAAAAAACCTTAAAACAATCTAAATATCTAATATAGATTTTGTCAAGGAACTTCTTGCTAAGTAAGGACTCTCTCTATCTATGCT
>CM060866.1:4854982-4885755 GCA_030737845.1 Acorus calamus | reverse complement strand
GAGATGGACAAATTGAAGGTTCATTTTTTCATTCGTCACTGGACAAACGACGGATAGGGACCCTAGCTGACCCTACTGATGGATGGTTGCCATCTGTCCCTTTTGACGAACCACCTCTCCATTTGTCTGTTGCTGGTTCTGGTTATCTTGCTCTCGGGTCTTGATTCCTGTTTCTTTTATTTCTTTATTTGTTGGTTCTTGTATCATTCTTTCTCCTGTTCGTCAAAGAAGTAGTATATTCATTTTTTTTATAAAAGACACCACATTGGTGCTGTGGATGATTGAGGCTGATTTGCCACCACCTAGGTTCCTGGACAGCTTGATAAGTATCCTTTATATCATGTCATGATAGGCATAAATGGAAGGATTCAATGAGACCATCAAGGTGCCTATCATTTCTATAGAGTAGTATTGAAATTACTTAAAAGTCTAGGTTGATACCCCTAGTTTAATGAAAAATTAGTGCATGAATGTCTTTTTGAAATGGCTAGCTGAGATTAAAATAGACACTACATTGGTGCTCAGGATGATTTTGAGGCTGATTTGCCACCACGTAGGTTCTTAGACCTTGGACTTTCCTATCTTGTTCTCCGCTTCTGCTATTTCATCTCTTCTTATGTTTTTCATCCTTGTCTCACCAATGAACTTCATTATAAGTGCAGGTATTTTGAACATGGATAATGTTTCATGATCATAGATCTCACACATTTCATCAAGTAGTTTATCTATTGGAAATTTCATTACATAGATACTTGGTGTTACTGAATTTCCTTCAACGACCCTAAATTATATTTATAGGAAATAGTGCTATGAATATCTTAGATTAGCTCGTTTTTGCAGCTTGTAATTTTGGTTCAACTGTCTTAAATGTGATCGTTTAAACCACCTTTGATTTTATAATAGAAAAAGAATTTTTGTTTTGAATGTCTTGTTAATGGTAATTAAATGAGTTTTTGGCACCATATTTGTACATCAGTGGAGACTGGAGAGCATAAAGCATTGAACAAAGGATCTGGAAACATATTCTTGCAAATATATAGATTTGATTAGGTTTTCTGATGCTCTTCTCTGAGTGGTTTAAGTATATGCTTGATATGCTAATGTATGCACTTTGAAATCTTATTTGAATTTTGTTATACTATTTGCACAGAGATAGTTTGTTTTATCAATGCTGATTTACATCACATAAATCATTTATGAGATCTTTTACCATTTTCCATTATCAGCATTTCCAATTTCTTTCTTCTACGATGTGGTAATATGCTTTTTCACACGCGCAGTGTGATCAATTTTTTTTTAGTTTCATTTCGAAGGCTTGTAATACCTTTCTTATCTGGAGATATACTTCCAAATGGTTGACTACAAAATTTGCGACCATGAGGTTTAGTTCCACCGCGTACCTATAAAAAAACCTGTTTGGTAATTTGTTGTCCACCATCTGCAAGGGCCTCGAAATGTTTTAGGGTTTTTTTGAATGATGATTTATAGCTATTCCATTTAGAGGCCTTTGTCCAAACATGCACATTGCAGATACATTAATAGGGGGGTAGTCAATTAGGATTTTCATGGACAAATTGTCCATGTCCATGGATTTGTAAATCTTGTGTTTTTCCAATCAGGACATTGATCCGTGGATAAAAAATCCAGTGTTATTCAATTGAGGCATTATCTTGTGGACAAAAAGTCCAGCGTTATTCGATTAAGACATTATTTCGTGGACAAAAAGTCCAGTGTTATTCGATTGAGACATTATTTCATGGACATAAAGTCCAGTGTTATTCGATTTGAGACATTATTTCATGGCCATAAAGTCCAGTGTTATTCGATAGAGACATTATTTCATGGACATAAAGTCCAGTGTTATTCGATAGAGACATTATTTCGTAGACAAAAAGTCCAGTGTTATTCGATAGAGACATTATTCCGTGGACAAAAAGTCCAGCGTTATTCAATTGAGACTCTTCATAGTAGACATTTTGTCCTGTGTTATTCAATTTAAACAGGATTTGTGAAGACTTTCATAAGTGAGGGATTTTTGTGGACTTTTGTGGACTTTAGAAAGAGAAATACAAAGGAAAAAGTCATTTTAAAATCCCACCAAAATGAGTGGGATTCTCATGGACTTTTATTCTAGTATTGTGAATATTTCTTTTTTTTCTTTTAACAAAACTCTTTTATAATTTTTATCTCATGCCTTTTATATTTTTATTCACATTTTTTATCTTTATTTATCATCTTTTTTTCTTCTGAATGTCCATTTGTATGAAATATTACTATCACCTTATATTTTTGCTGAATATATGAGAATGATAGATTTGCTTGTGTTGCAATCATGCATATTTTTTTTATAATGTTCAAACATATATAAAAATAAAATTAGGCATATGTGTAAATATATGACTAAATATACTGATTGCTTTTATTTCATTTTTTATTTAAAGTAATATAATGACTACTTTTATTTTTTTATTTTAAGTAATATAATTTATTATTTTATTTCATTATATTTGAAGAGATGTAATATATGATTTTTATATAATATATATATTTCCTTATTTTTTATTGTCTTCCTAATTAAAAACTCATCCCTCCCCTTTATAAAAGCTTATGAAATTTTCTCTCTATAACATAAAAAAATGTTAGCTCATTGTGGATTTTTCTCAATATAAGGTATTTTTTTCTCTGTGTTTTTTTATATTTTAGATTGATTGTTTTTAATGAAGAAGAATTTTTTATGAATGTAAATATATATGAAATATTGATATCGACTCATATGTATAGCTAAACGTATGTGGGATGACCATGACATCAATATTCATGGTGAACTAATGTAATATTATCTAGTTAAAAATGGTTTTTATTAATATTTATTATATTAAATAAATTATATTTTATGTTGGGTATGATGAGTTTTTTATTTCTTATTTAAAAATTCAAAAAAATTATTGTGTTTATTAATAGAAATTCATATGTAAAAAGAGTCAATATGTTAAAGTTTGTTAAAGTCTGTGAAAGTCTATAAAAGTCTATGAGAGTGATTTGTGAAAGTCTGCAAATGTCTGTGAAAGTCTGTGAAAGTCTAGGAGAGTGATTTGAGAAAGTCTACAAATGTCTGTGAAAGTCTATGAAAGTCCATGAGAGTCAATATGTGAAAGTCTGCCAGTGTCTATGAAAGTCTGTGAAAGTCCATGAGAGTGAATCTGTGAAAGTCTGCAAAAGTCTGTAAAAGTCCATGTGAGTCAATCTACGAAAGTCTGCAAAAGTCTATGAAAGTCTGCAAAAGTCTGTGAAAATCTGTAAAGTCTACAAAAGTCCATCACTTAAACAATGTCCACAGAAATCCATCAAAGTCCGTATTGACTACCCCCCAATAAAATTTTCTGTTGCCTAGTTTATTTTCCACTTTGATGCTTAGGTTGTTGATCAGGTCCTGTAGTTCACATTATTGTGTTTAGGAATAGCGTCCCCTTTTTTAATTTATACAGTACAATCGTGAGTCAGTTTATATGCCATGAAGGTGTCCTGGATGCTCTCTCTGCTGAAACTTTTGCAACCATGAATTTGCTTAGTGGTATTGCCGTGTCCATAACCAAGTCTCACATACTTTCGTGTGTTGTGTATTGTAGGTTGATTACTCATGCACCCCTGAGGAAGTGCAGCAGCATTTCCAGTCCTGTGGAACTGTGAACAGGGTGACAATTCTGACAGACAAATTTGGCCAGCCAAAGGGCTTTGCCTATGTTGAGTTTCTTGAAGTCGAGGCTGTCCAAGAGGCCCTACTGCTGAATGAATCTGAACTGCATGGCCGGCAATTGAAGGTGCATAAGAGCATAGGTCACTGGGAGTTGTATCTATGCATCATTCCATTCTATATGCTGCTTTCCTCACGGCATGATTTTTTATTTTGCAGGTATTGGCCAAGAGAACCAATGTTCCTGGGCTGAAGGTTTCCCGTGGACGCCGTTTTAATCCATATATGGGTTATCGATTCAGAAGGCCATATGTACCTCCGTTTTTCTACTCCCCTTATGGATATGGGTGTGTGATATATAGCGCGCTATTACTGATGATTTTATCTTCCTTGTCATTGATAATTCAGATAGGTGACAATCTTGTTTGTTGGGTTTTTGCAGGAAGGTTCCCAGATTCCGACGTCCTATGCGTTACAGGCCCTACTTTTAAAACTTTTGTGCTTGCAAGATTTCTGTGATCATTAAATCATTATCATCTCTATGTTGAAGTAGGGCTTATTCCTCCCCTCCTTTTTAGCTATCCTGTGAAAGGTATATCATGCAGTGTTGATGAACATTGCCATGATATAGTCTAGAAGTTGAATTGTTGAAGGATATGTTAAAATCGTTTTATCCCATATATGAGCTCTTGTGATATTCTACTTGTATGGTTAACTGAGATGAATGGATTATGTTTCTTTGTTTTATATGCTGTTCATCGAAGCATGAGTTGATTTGATTTGTTGTCCAGTAGTATTATGTTTTTATTGTTCATTTACAATTTGGAAATCATTATTCCAGATGGCCATCAATTGGGAGTTGTTGGCCACATTTTTGATGCCCCAAGTTGCTGCAGCTCACCAAGTAATGCACTGAGCACAGTTGGTTGCAGGTCTAATTGTTTTCTTCTTCGCAAAATGTTTTGCAAGTTAACAGTATTACTCATTAACGGAATATATTTGATATTGTAACCAAATCACAAAGCTAAGGGCATGATATTTTCATAATGTGCAACCTTATTGTGTATTCTTATTATGCCATATTCTCGTCATGCCACGGAATAAAATGGTATAATTGTAAATCATATTGAAAGGAGCTTTGTTATAATATTTTTTTTTGGTCCAATACCAGTCCCATATATCTTAAAAATGTGATATACTCGCAATTAATTAGATGTCTGGTTTGAAATTCTTTATATAAAAGTGTTTATGCATTTTATTAATAATTTTTAAATATATATATATATTTTTTATTTTTATATTAAAAATAGATACCACATTAGATTAAATTTATTATTTTGAAAAAATTTAAAATATATGAGGACCGATAAAAGACTACTAATCATTTTCTATATCCAAGGATGCATAGTTGGTACATTTTCACAAGCCAACCGCGGGTCTTTAATGTTTTATATATTATATATGGAAAAAATCTAAATAACCGACTCTGATTTTTTCCTAAAGTTCCTATAACACCTGAAAGCCATATATAAATCCAAATAACTTTCTTAATTAAACTTTCATTGAAAATGAAGAATATTTTATGAATTTTTTATTTTGTTAATTTTCAATAAAAATATAATATACCAAAAAATCCTTATAATTTGTTAAAATGTGAAAATCTTATGTACATGATAATTTTATGGATAATAAAACTCTATCTGGAGGAATTAAATCGTCATTTACATAAGATTTTCTACGTTTTTAACACATTGTATGTGTTTTTTTATATATAATATTTTTAATATGGTTAACCAGATTGAATATTAGCAGAATAATATTAATCTATCAACGAAAATTAACTCAGGGGACTATTTGATTTACATATGTGTTTTTAATGGGTTATATAAACTTAGGAAAATTTAGGGGTATGAATTTCGGATAGTTTCCAAGGGGTTATTTGGATTTTTCCCATTATACATAAAAGTAGAAGAATTATCCTTTTGTTGGAACAGATATTCTGGATCTGGTGGGAAAAAAACCGTATGTTGTCACGTCTTTGGTTTTTAGGTGAGCCATCTTCGAAAAAATTCTCCTTTTTCACCTAGAAAGGGAGTTGACAATAACAGGGTCATAGTTTAGGGGCTGCTTTAAGTACCATTTTAAAAAGTGTGATTTTATATTAGTGATTTAATAAAATTTGATTTATACGATGCTTACCTGCTTTGATAAACTTGCACTCTCTTGTTTCAAATAGTGGTTAGGGGAGATGATGTAGTCCGTGGGAGAATCTAAGACCTCTACGTTCCAACAAAGATCAAGTTACTCTAGTAGTGTTAGCTTAAAAAGCTTCATCAATCAACTCTTACAGGTTGTGTTTGGCAACCAAATCTCAAAGTAACTTTTAGTTTTATCAAAAAAGTCAAACTTAATGCATTATCATGTAAAAATTAAAAGTTAAAAGTTGTTATCAAACATGTCAACTTAAATATATCATCAATACTAAATTTTTATTTCGAAATTTGTGTTTCATAAAGCAGTCATCATCATTACACACTCAAAAGATGTACATTACACTTTAAAAAAGTGTGCATAAAATTGTAATACTAAAAACTGTTTTTTAAATTGTGTTTTCAACGTTACCTCAAAACACAAAACACAGAAGTGGCTTATTTATGTCTCTAGGTCGAGATTCAATCTACATCGTTGGGGGAGGGACAAGATGACCTAGTTGTAACATGATTGGATGGTCCATGATGTACTTGTTTTCTCATCTTTCGAAATTGGTGATTCAACGTGGAATTCACTTCAATGAATAGATGATGGATTGATGACCCCCCCCCCCCCCCCGGTTTGGGGTGGAGAATAAAGGGTGAATAGGGGATAATACAGTAGAATAAGTTCTAAACAGCTGTTTGTTTGACAAGAATAAACTTGATCGTTATGTCTGGATAAGTTAGGATAAGGTCTGATAACTATTCTAAGAAAATGGTGGAATTACTTATCAGGGCTTATTTATGTCAATGGATAAAAATATCATTCTCTGTCATTTTAAAATATTTATTCACCTAACATTCTTTGTACACATTCCAAAAACTGTCACATCTATCATATCACACTCATATCTCTTATACTTATTCCCAAACACAAATTATTTATGCAGGGGTATAATTATCATTTAAAAAATTATAAACTCTTATCCATCTCTTATCTACCACTTATCCTTATTTTATTCAATGTCAACCAAACAACAAAAAGATCAATTTTACGTTTTTCAATGAGAATAACAGAAAAGACAACCAAATAAAAATTTACTTATTCAACATGGATTGTTATCTATCCTAATATAGCTATAAAAACAAATAATCTTATATCATCCCCCAAACAGACCCCAAAAGAATAGAGAAACGGATAGATAGAATGGAGAGAGAGAAGAGGTTGAGAACTGAGAAGGGGGCATGTCAGAATGTCACATCGGACAGAAACGCATGGTTGTTAAAAAGTGATTTATCATTATAGCTTTACTATTTATGTGTCACTCTCATAATGCCCCTGTACAAAAAAAAAATTGGGTCGATGATTTCAACATTTTATGTTGAATGTCATAAAGCAAAATAATAATAATATTTACAGCCTGTTTTTCAACTCGAATTTGAATGTACACCATTTTTTAATTTTTAAAACATAATATACATTATCCAATAGAGAAACATCCAAATAACCCTTAATAATCTAGCCTAAATCTATATAACCCCTGCAATCTTCATAAATCCATATAACCTCATGTAATCATCCCTTTATATTTAAAAAACCCATTCCATTATCTTTTCCGTCCAGCTGGTTAATGGGGCAGGGGTTTATATGGATTTATGACAGATTACAGGGGGTATTATGAATTTATGAATTATTACAGGGGGTTATATGAATTTTTCTCTTTTTTTAATTAATTTTTTTTACATGTTGTTTAAAAATTGAGTTCTTTAACATTTAATTTTGAATTTTTTTTCAAGGTACCATGCATTTTTAATTTTAATAAAAGAAAAAATGTTATTCAAATCATAAACCCATACTAGATCACCCGCCAAAGAAATATAACTAAAAGAGATATATACTCTATCTCTTGGTATTTAAAAAAAGAACTCAAAATTACTCATCCACATACAATTTATCCCCAACAAAACTCACTCTCATGACACCAATACAAATAGGTGCCCCAAGATTTAATAAAAAAAATTTGTGGGTAGATGTTACACACTTTTTGTTATATAGATTTAGGCCAGATTTTTTTATTAAAATAGTGTGTAACATCAACCAACAAAAATTCAAAAATGCCAAGAGGATGATGAATTTTATTTTTTTATTAAAATTAAAAGTGTATGATATCTTGAAAAAAAATTCAAAAATAAATGTTAAACAGCTTAATTTTTAAACCACATGTAAAAAAAATAATTAAAAAAAAAGAAAAAAAATCATATAACCCCCTGTAATCTGTCGTAAATCCATATAACCCCCTGCCCCGTTAACCAGCCGGACGAAAAAGATAACGGATGGGTTTTTTGGATATAGAGGGGTGATTACAAAGGGTTTTTTGGATATAGAGGGGTGATTACAAGGGGTTATATGGATTTATAAAGATTACAGGGGATTATATGAATTTAGACTAGATCACAAGGGGTTATATGGATTTTTCCCTATCTAATAAGGAGGAACGGATTCAGAACACTATTTTAGAATGTGTTATATTAATTATTAATATAAAAGTTTTTTTTTTTGTTTTATCTAAGTATATAAATCATTTCATATAATATGTATTTCAATAAGAGAATACATTTTAAAAAAAACGATGTGATGTAAATGGGGCTGCAGAAGGGTTGAACATATCATTTTTTTTCCGGTCCCCATTCCAATCTCATATGTGTCGATAAAAAAATACTTGGAGCATATACTCACATTAACAAGATATATGTTTCAATGAGGGGTGCGCTTCAATGGAGGCATGATGGAGGTCATAATGTAGTCGGGGTGGTGCATGGCAGGTGGCGAGTGGACACCCAGTCCACTCCCGAGTAACTCATGTATCATTTTATTTATGTTGTCATCTGGTTCATTCTATATCTTCTCATCCTCAATTCAGAACTATACTGACTCATTTTTAAATGAAATCGGTTGGTAGCTAGATTCTACCATTTTTTTCAAAAAAAAAAGAAAGATATATGCTTCAATAGAAATTTTTCACATTTTTATAAATGCATTTATGCAATTTATTAAAAAATACGCTTCATTTTTCATAAAATCATGTATATCATTAGATGATGTATGTACTATTTTTTAAAAAATTAAAACGTGTGTAGATTGGAATTGAGACTGAAAAAGAGATTGTACGTAACATTATCTTAATATATATCACAAATAACAAAAATATAAAAACATAAAATCTAGCTAGGCTGGGCTATAGCCAACCTTTAGGTCCGCCTCTGCTAATGAGGTACATATTTTTCTAAAAAATAAAACATATACTCCAATGAATTGCATGAATGAATTTATAGAAAATGAAAAAATATTTCTATTGAAACATGTACATTGTTAATATGAGTATATGTTCTAGTGATTTTCTATCAACGCATATACTCACAGTTTTTATTCCAACCCAATTTCAATCTCATATGCATTGATACAAAATTATCATAGCATATACTCATCTTTATATGCTTCAATAAAAAAATTCACATTTTTTATAAATGCATTATGCAATTCATTAGAGTATATGCTTTATTTTTTTATATAAAAATATGTATCTCATTAGATAGTTTTAATATTTTAAAAAAAAATTCAAAATACTTGTTGACTACATTTAAAACTGAAAAATGGACTGAATGTAACATATCCAAAAGAATCATAATACCTAGGCCCCAAGGTATTGAATTTTTTTTAAAATCAAAACATTTGAGAAACCTTATTATGTGTCATTCTCACATTGATTGTCTATTTGATTTTTTTTAAATAGCCAAAAAGGTAAAATATAATATTATCATTCACTTAATATATCCTACATTTCCTTCTCTTGAAACCCATCTCCATCTTTTTCAAAAAAAATTCAATAGTTTCTTTTATACCCATATCGTCACTTCAAAAAATCATTCTAGCTGACCTGCTCATCTCCAACAATCGATGTCCTTGAATTCTTCTCACCGCTCTCTATAATATAAGAAGTGGTTCGATTACTTTTCTAGCCCCCCTCCGAATTCCACCTCCTTGTAATCCAGTAAATTTTTTTGGAAAATCAAGTTTCTCGTTTGGTCCGTGTTAGTTTTTTTTTGTGGTATTACTATATCAGGAATTATTTTGCAATGAATTATTTTACCAGGAATCCAGATTTCATCATACTATTTGGTTCGTTAGTGGATTTTTCTGAAGAATTATTTTTTAGTGTTTGGTCCACACATGAAAAACGATAAGGAATTTGATTTAAATGTTTAAAATATTCTTACTATTATACATATATTTGCAAGATTTATTTTTTTACCCATATCACAATTATAAAAAAGTAATAATTTTTTATAAAATTTTTTATAAATATTTAACTAATGCAAATAATAAAACCTATTATATCAATTATAATAACATCTAAACTCATCTATAAAAATTAAAACTAAATTTAGAACATAAATCAAAATCTAATGCATAGTCAATGTTTCCACTACACATATACCAATTATAATGGAGTTTCTTAGTTATAAAATCAAGTGATTATATAAACGGTGGGTAAAAACAAAGATGAGGCTATTTATTTTAGAAAGGATATAGATAATAATTTATTTAATTTGTAAGGGTAGAATAGTCAGACCCAACCAAGGGTAGTTAATAAAATAAAAAAATTCAAAACTCATGAATTTGTTTCTATTCAGTTGGCTTTATCATTCTATTGATTATTATTGAGCTATTTAAACTGATGTTATAACACTATATTTAAAAATATATTTGTACGATTCAAATGAAGTGAATGAATTTAGTATCTTAGTGCTGAATTTTATCACACTGTCAATCATTCTTTGTATACAGAGGGAGAGTTGAGGGTTATTTATATGTCAAAAGTAAACATTCAAAAAAATAAATATATAACATTCAAAACAATAAACATTACATATTAACCTAAACAACATTCAAAACAATAAACATTAACATATTAACTAAACAATAAACATAAATCATGCAACAAACTAATTAATTTATACAAATTCAAAACTAATAAGTTAATTGTCCAAAGGAAACCAACCACAATGCAACACTAAGTTTATTACATATTAAATAGTCAAGTTCTTGCAAGTTGCAACATTAACACAACGAAAATGAGTTAAGACTATGGAATATGCGTTTTATAACTTAATAAATACGAAACAAAATTATGGGTCAACTAATACTAATAGTCTAATAACATATACGCACATATATGTATAAAACAGTCGAGTCTGGGTCCAAGGGTTCGGGATAGACCTTAACCCTATCCGTTTGTATGTTCGGGTCCACCAAGTCGAGTCAAAATCGGGTTGAATATATTATACGTATAATCGAGTCTGGGTGAGGACTTATTGACATGCCCATCCATATACCTCCATAACCATTCTACACTTGGTTAATTTTTTTTATATTTGTTAAAATGGATTAATTTAATTCATTAGATAAGTTGTGCCTAATATCATTCATAATCTAATTTTATTCAACATTCTATGTAATTATCGATATAAGAATCGGTAAGGACCAGTCACGCTTAGGCCTGTCAACGGGTCAGGTCCAGACCCGGACCCGACCCGAACCGACCTGGACCCGATTACATGTGTAATATACCGACCCGATTTGGACCCGACCCGGTGGACCTGAACATACAAACGGGTCGGGTCTGGGTCCACCTGCCCTGACCCATTGGACCCAAGACCCGACATTTTATTAATATACACTCATATATTATATGAATATTAGTTTTAGTTGACCCATAATTTTATTTTTTATTTATCAAGTTACAAGTATAAGTGTTTATTGTTTACTTTGTGACACAAATAACTATGAGCTCTCCCTTTTAATTCATTGTTATATTGTTTAGACTTATGTTTACTTTGAATGTTGTTTAGTAATTCATTTACTTCTTTTGAATTATACAAAAATATGTTCAAACACAGTATTATGATATCAGTTTAGAAAGTTCAATAATAATTAATGTTTTATTATAAATTTTTCCTAATAGAATGATAAGACAAACAAATTCATGAGTTTAAATTTTTTTTGTTTTTATTAACTTTTCTCAGGTCGGGTCCGGACCCGACCCGACCCAAGACTCGACGGGTCCGAGTTTGGGTCCACATGTTCCGGACCCACCGGGTCCTGGGTTGGACTTAGACCCGCCGGGTCCTGGGTTGGACTCAGACCCGCCGGGTCCTGTCACGAATCGGATTCGGGTCCACCCCGACCCGACCCCGATCCGACCCGACCCGGACTCGGACCCGTTGACAGGCCTAGCTTACGTTTGCATCAATTGTTTTTCTTTTAATAGGAGGAACGTTTGCATCCATTATAATTCAAATATTCCACTCACAAGTTGCTGATTCATCAGATAACACTTACTCACCTACCCATATTTTTTTCTTATAATTAAAATAAAACGCTTTTGTTGGATGACCGGATCATCAACCAACCCACCTAATTCACAATTGTCAAAGTCACACCAATATAAAAAAAGAAGTGTGATGTAATGGGTGGGCCTAAGATGTTAGTTGTTCTCAACCACATTAAGCCTTGCAATAAAAGTGGATGAAGTGATTTATACAAGAATGCTTAATGATGTAGTACCTACCTTTTCTAAAACAGTCGTGAATATAGAAGTGATTGTATTGTAACAAAATTGTTATTCTTGAATTCACTCAATATAGGATACGAATCTTGCTGGAATGAGTCTTCACCACCTTCACATGCCCATTTATTGTCATTGACAGATATACAATATATAATGAGACCATGATTGTTTGGTTTGCCAATCACTTGGGAATAGGTACTCGAATATAAATTATAATAGAAAAACTTGCACATGGGGGTTGTTGCATCTTGCATGTTGTCTTGTAAACAAACTTAAATCTAGTTTATATATTTTATTAAATAAAACATTTGATCATCTATTTATTTATTTTAAAAAATAAGTATATTAAATTCATTTGAACATGTACTTTTTTAATTAAATAAAATAATAAATCAAAGCCACGTGAGATCTTAAAAAAATTCTACATGTAATGTATTTTTGAAAAAATTGCGTACAGTTCCCTCAAAGGTTGTGAATATCATGTGGACTCCTAATTTTTTTAAAATTATGTATAACCCTTTGTTTTGATCATGGTTAAGCATATAGCAACCCCTTGAGTTAAATTAAAGTCTATTTTTAAAGAATATTTCAGAAATATTTCGTGATTTAATAGTGGCCCAAAAATACATATTTATATAACCCCCTCACATTTGCAAAAAATTAAAAAAGAATCATGCAAATTAATCAAAACATCATTCCTTAAACAATCACCGAATTAAAGTCTTCTCTCATGGTCCCACTGGTACGTAAAAGAGAGCATTCAACTTGTTTTAACGAAAAAAAGGACTGATTTGAGTGAAAGAGACCGGTGGTTTGAGATGATAAAGACGGAGATAATATGATAATTTAATAATATATAATTACTGGTTAACTTAACTACACTTCAGTTTCAGATCGTTAAAGAGCATTTTTTTCCCTGAGAAAATGGTAGACAATTGTCCCATCGCATTTTTGATTGGCAGGTGCTAACATTAAAACATGAGAGACCTTGAAAAAAAACTCTTTGGATATAGCAGTATCTTTTGCTTTATTCCTCTCCCAAAAGGTTCAAACACATTTGTTCAGGTATGCTTGCACAAGCTGATTCAATGATACAAAGAAAATCTCCCGCAAAGACAATAAGTATAATAAGGTAGGTCACTAAGAATCATACCTACACAATAACACACAAATTTCCTTCTTCTAAAGCCCCATTGGATCTGGGGATATGGAGCCATTGATCCTCCTCTTCCGGAGACGCTCTGCGATGATGAAGGCCAGCTCAAGAGATTGAGATGCGTTGAGCCTCGGGTCACAATGGGTGTGGTAGCGTGAGCTCAGGTCATCAAAGGTAACCGTCCTAGACCCTCCAATGCACTCAGTCACATTCTGGCCAGTCATCTCGAGATGCACCCCACCGGGATGGCTCCCTTCTTGTTCATGCACATCGAAGAACGCCCGCACCTCCGCCTATCAACAATTTAAGTGTAACTGATGAGCAAACTATTTTATGGTATTGAATAGATCATAAGCTGGGGGGAATATTTGGTACTTGATGGACAAACTAATATGGAGAAATTGATCTGTTTGGTATGACATAATTAAGAGGACCCCTAACAAACACCAACAACCATACAAGTTACAAATAACATAACCTTGTCTCAACCAGTCAAGTCAAAACTGGGAATTTCTCCATCATGCATTCAATGTTTGTTCAAGAAAACAAATATCCTCGGCTACCAGTAATTTGAAATGAACCAGATGGGCTTCTAATTTACCATAACTACTACGCAAAAAAATGGAAACGTGGTGGTTTATATACCACTCCCCTATTGACCTCTTGTGACATAACCACTCCATCTAAGCAGTCCATTGTCTATACTTATGCAGGATGACTATGGGGCCACTTAAAAATCAATGCATTCTACACATTGAACTATTCTTAGAAAAGAGCAGCAAGTTAACCAGCAGACATTTAATCATTAAAAATGCTGATGATGAGTGAGAATTTACCCGAATGGAATCGAAAGGTCGAGTTTTGAGACCACAAGGAGCCTTGATGGTGTTTCCGTGCATGGGATCACTGACCCAGGTGACAATCTGACCAGCCCGGCGAACTGCCCTGATGAGATGAGGCAGCTTGACCCTCATGTTCTCAGCTCCCATTCTTGTGATCACTGTGATCCTTCCAGGCTTGTTCTGGGGTTGAGGATCTCAATGAGCTTGACCAGCTCATTGGGGTCCATTTTGTCACTCACCTGAAATCACCAAATTCATTAGAGACATTGTTCTCAACTTGGACTACTCACTACATATATTTTCTCAAAATAAAATCTTGGACGGCGTAAAGTAAATATCATAACTCTAAGCATTTTTGTAGTATGTATACCTTGATGCCGAGGGGGTTGGCCACACCTCTGAGGAACTCAACATGGGCGCCATCCAACTGGCGAGTGCGTTCACCTGCCCAGAGGAAGTGGGCAGAACAGTCGTAGAAAAGACCAGAGGTAGAATCCTGCCTTGTGAGAGCTTGCTCATATGGCAGGAGAAGACACTCATGTGATGTCCAGAACTCGGTGCTCTGCATGATTGGGTGATCAAGTGTAAGTCCCGCAGCAGCCATGAATCCAAGGGCTTCATCAACTCTGCTAGCCAACTCCTTGTACCTGTTGAATAATTATAAAAGTTGACATTTCAGTTTAAAGGGAACAAAAGGCTGATGTCATGATTCGACCTGTTCACACATACTTTAAACTGACAAATGAAACTTCTCAATAGGGGTCGTTTTCAAGACCATTTACCTAAATAACAAAAGGATTCGAGAGCACTCAGTGAAACTGTGAGTGTCAATCAGAAGCCAGACCACTTCATTATGTAGAAAATATTACCTTGACAATGACGTGAAAACTATGTCATGCAGAAAAATACAAAATTAATATATAAATTTTGTATAGATGTTGACCATATCTGTCATGGACCTCATGGTATCTTGTAAAGTTGTCTCAGGATATAATTCAAATTTGTAGAAATTCACTAATATGAAACCTTGTGTGGTTAAATTTGATGGCCATTTCCAAACAAATAATTGTGTATCCTGCTAATCAATCAAATTTAAAGGATTATAGATAAGAACGTAATAAATACAATTTATTAGGATAAGAAATCCGTGAAAGACCAATTTCTATTTTAAGATAGCAAAATCAACGAACAGATGTACTTTATACATGGAAAAAGAATAGACAGATAAAAAACCAAACCCAAGTATTCAATATCAAATTAAGGCAAACTGATCAACACACCTGTCACCCTGCTCGCTGTGCTCAGTGAAGTCGAGGTTCCATTGTGTGACCCTCTGCATGGCGGCGTACCCTCCTGTGGCAAACGCCCTGAGCAAGTTGAGTGTGGAGGACGATTGGCAGTAGGCCCTGATCATCCTCTGTGGGTCGGGGATCCTCAACTTCTCATCGAACGCGTCCCCATTCACATTGTCACCCCTGTAACTTGGCAGCTTCTGCCCATTCCTCTCCTCAAACGCATCCGATCTAGGCTTCGCAAACTGCCCCGCCATTCTCCCAACCTGTTCACCCCAGCAACAAAGCACAACACAATTGAATCATCAAAACATGAAAAAGAAAACCCCATTATGTTATACAAAATTTCAATCCAAAAGAAAATAAATCATAAAGTCTTCAACAAATAGAGATCCCATCATGATTAAACAATACCCACAAAGCAAAATATTGTCAGAACATCAAAAGATCCCATTTTGAAAACAAAAATTAAAAACCCAGAGAACAAACTATCATCAGAACAAAAAAAGAACCCTTCTTTTACAGAACAAAAATCAACTCAACACACAAATGATCGAAATAATACGAACCCACATGAAAATTGAATCCAAATTTTGAACAATTGAAAGAAAGACTAATTGAAATGGCAAACACAAACCTTGACGACGGGCATCTGACCGCCGAACATGAGGACCACCCCCATCTGGAGGAGGATCCGGAAGGTGTCCCTGATGTTGTTGGCGTGGAACTCCTTGAAGCTCTCCGCGCAGTCTCCTCCCTGAAGAAGGAACGCCTTCCCCATGGCGGCGTCCGCCAGCTTCTCCTCGAGGTGCCTCGCCTCCCCCGCGAAGACGATCGGAGGGAAAGTCTCGATCGTCTTCAGCACCGAATCGAGCTCCACCTTGTCCGGGTACTCCGGAAGCTGAAGCGCCTTCTTAGACCTCCAGCTGTCGACGGCCCACTTGTCGGGGGACCGTGTGGGGGGTTTGGGTTTGGGGGCGGAGACGGCGGGGGAAGATGGGTTCTTGGTGGGTTCGGCGGCGTGGACTGCGGAGATGGATCTGGGTTTTCTGGGTTTGGTGGGGAGGAGGGGGAGGGAGTGGGTTTTGGTGGGGAAGAGGGGTTGGTGGGTTGTGTGGGATTGGAGGAGGGTGTTGGTAGCGGAGCTGCTTGTCAAGGCCATGGTTCTCTCTTAATTTCTCTTGTGTTTGTGTGGGTTATCTGGATCTCTCTTGAGAGATTGAGAGAGAGGAGAAAAGACGAGGTTTTGATTGATGGGGAGGCACTGAAGAAGGGAGAGGAGACAATGAGACGTGTTTATAGGGGTTTTGGGCACTCTTTTGGGTGTTTTGGGGGGAGAATGGAAGAGGGAGGAGGGGTTTGGTGAGAGGGGGTAGTTGGGAGGGGTGGAGGGAGGGGTATTTTGGGAATGAAGTTGGGGAAGATATGAGGACTTTTAAAAAGGAGAATGTAAGTCACGTTGGATATCATAATAGAGTTATTTAAATAGATAACTATGTTAATATAGATAACAAATTTATATAAATAAAAAATTTTCTTTTTAGTTACGTTTTTTTATTCTTATTGAAAAACTTAAGAATAAATGTTGAATTGTTTGATTGATAAAGAATAAAATATAATTAAAATGTAAAAAAATTGATTTGACATATGAGCCCTTTGATGTATAAATGTATTGACAGGTAATTTGATGTGATAAAATGTAAAAAGTTGATTTGACATATGGGTCCATGGGAATAGATAAACTGATAATAGCTTATCCTAGGGGTTAGTTATAATTATTATACTCTCTTATACTCGTTTATATATATATATATATATATATATATATATATATATATATATATATATATATATATTAATGTATGATATTTTATAATATTTTATCTTTTCCTTTTTTTCAACATATAAGTCAAAAAATTTATTTATTTGATCTTATATTTAATTTTAAATTAACTATTTATATTATGCATTCAAAAATATTTTAATTAACTTTTAAAAGTTTTATATAATTTATGTTTTATGTATTTTGATATTTTAATATTTTATGTAAAAACAAGTTGAAGATTTTTTTATGAACCATGTTCATGTCAAAATAATTTTATTTGTTATATAAATTTTTTAATATATTAATTATAGGGATCGAGTAATCTAACTCACTTTAAACTGGGTGGGGTGAGACAGATATAAATTTTAAGATTTTAGATGGAGTTGGAGTGAATATGAATTTTAAATTATAAAATATGAGATGAGGTGGGGTTGGGCCGATATGGAATCTAACATTGGATAGATGAGTTGGGTTAGATATGTTTAATCGGACTTTAATCCGATCCATTGCCATCCATATCACTATTAGGAACCCTCCAACTATTAATTGTATGGATATATGGATCACTTTACAGCCACTTAATGGTGTAAAAGTGACAAACCACAAGGAAACATACATTGATTTGTAATGCTTTTAGGGGTAATTTTGCACTAGATTTTTAACATATTTTTTTTAATTGAAAGTAGATATAAAAAACCGTTTAAATAACTTTAAACGGGACGGATATATGGACCCCCATTTAAGCCTGTCAACGGACCAGATACGGACCGGATATGGTCATATCCGTATCCGTATCCGAAATTTTTTATATATATCCGTATCCGTATCCGACGGATATTTAAAAAGTGTATCCGTATCCGATCCGAAATTTCGGATACGGATTCGGATAATTATCCGAAATATCCGAAATAAATAAATAATTAATTAAATATAATAAATTTTCATTTAAAGTTTAAAAATTGACTTAAAATTAAAAATTCACAAACGCAAGTCCTAACTTTACAACTATTAGAAAGAATAAATAAATAATTAAACATAACAAATTTTCATTTAAAGTTCAAAAATTGACTTAAAATTAAAAATTCACAAACACAAGTCCTAACTTTACAACTATTAGAAAGAATAAATAAATAATTAAACATAACAAATTTTCATTTAAAGTTCAAAAATTGATTTAAAATTAAAAATTCACAAACACAAGTCCTAACTTTACAACTATTAGAAAGAATAAATAAATAATTAAACATAACAAATTTTCATTTAAAGTTCAAAAATTGACTTAAAATTAAAAATTCATAAACACAAGTCCTAACTTTACAATTATTAGAAAGAATGTGAGCTACTTGATCAAAATCCAATGGTAGATATTAAATACTAATATTAACATTTTTTTAATGCCATCGGATGTGGATATTTTTCGGATCGGATAGGGGTATATCCGTATCCGATCCGAAAATTTTCGGATACGGATTATTTTTTCGAATACGGATACGGATACAGATTTTTCGGATATCGGATATTTTTTGCATTTTCGGATACGGATTCGGATCGGATGCGGATATTTTTTCGAATAATTGACAGGCTTACCCCCATTCTCTAGAAACCCACCCTGATTGGAAACCCACCCAACCCAATTTATGAAGCATACAAACACACCCCACTATAAATATTAGGGCAAGGACATTGTAAACCCACCCAACCCATTTAAAACAATGAAAACCCTCTCTCTTCTCCATTCCATCCCCCCCACTCGGCGGCTCTTTGTGTCATCCCTGCGTGCTGGATCATCATCTTCCCTCTCCCACTGGCGACCGTCATACCGTGACCGCCTCCGATCGCCACCACGTCATTCAAGGTAAATGTCTTTTCTTCTTCAGATCATTCTTCCTCTCTTCTTCTTGTTCCTCTTCTTGCAAACCTAGGTTTATTTGTATATGTTTTCATAGGTTTGTAAAAGATTTGTGTAAATTGTTTAGCATAGGTTTTTTTAGGAGGGTAAATGATTCTATAATACCTATTCAAGCTTATGGTATTTAGATTTTTTTTAAGATAGCAAATGATCATACAATATCTATTCAAGTTTATGCTCTTTAGTTTTCTTAGGAGGGTAAATGATCCTACAATACATATTCAAGCTTATGCTCTTTGATTTTTTTAGAAGGGTAAATGATCCTACAATACCTATTCAAGCTTATGCTCTTTGATTTTTTTAGAAGGGTAAATGATCCTACAATACCTATTCAATCTTATGCCCTTTTCATGAGAACACATGGTGGGGGTTGATGGTTTTTTAAATAGAATTGAATCTGATTTGGATAAATAAGAGGTGTGCCTATTGTATGGAGGTGACTATTGGATTGTTCAGAAATAATAATTAGTTTAGGTGTTGAGAGATGAGAATGTAACTTCATTTTGCAAAACAAGCAACAATAAGATAAATTTGTTCCTGGTGGAACTTTAGGTGTAACTTCCATCAAAGGTAAAATGATATATTATTTTAGATGGTATATATGGACATATTGAATATATCTAATTGATTGAATATATATAAAGAGTGAACAGATTATGGATGGTGGCATAGGCAAAGAATAGGAAGACCTACAAAGACAATGTTAAGGTAATAAGCATACTTACTATAGTAATGGATGCCGATATAATAGTTGATGGCATAATAGGATTTATAAACCAACACCATCTTTGTATTGAAAAACACATTGAAATAATTTTTTTATTGAATTAATTGCCATGTTCTTGTTTGTGTGTTTCTTGATGAAAGTTGAAACTCTTTAGTTATTTGTTTCATGGTTATACTAGTGTTGTTGAGGTCTGAAGCAATGATTGAAGTATTCTAGACATTGGTTATGACATATTAATTGAACAAAATGTAACAAAATACTTTTTTTGCAGAATGACACCTAAGAGACAAACTCCACAAATTGCTTCTCTTTAAAAATGTAAATCATGAAGACTTGCAAAAGAGCCAATTAATCTCATTGTTCCTAATGTTGAAGAAGAGGGAGAGGTAGAGAGAGGAGGTGGAAGAAGAAGATGATGACACAGATGGTCGGTATCTTGGGAATTAGTTGGTTGTGTGTTGATATGACTTTTTTTTATAGCGTGTAACTATTGTGGTTCGATATCTTGAACATTTTGAAAGGGGGGTCACAGACTCAATGACACAGAGGGGCATATGTCATGCGATTGATCATCTAAAAGATGGGATACCCATTCCTGAAGAACCGGCTATGCAATGAAGGGCAAATTAGCGACATGATTGACATAATTCACTTATATAACCACATATGGAATATATTACTGTATTTTGATGTATGATGTGCGTCCAATTTTGCATTTTCATCAATGACATAATGGATTTGGTTTGGGAACAATACATTTTGATGTGTGACCACCTCAATGTTGGTTATGAAATTTGACCATGTATTTTATTGTGTAGTTATATGAATAGATGGTTATGGAATTGTTCATAACATTGTATTTTGATATATTAAAAATTGTTACCTATTATGCATTTTTATACTACAATGTCAATTATTCTCTTGGTTCACCATAACAATATGTTTGTCGTGTTCGGTTTAAGTTTGTAACACTGCCTGTGTTTGTACTTATTCAAATGTTAAATTGTTCTCTCTAATTTTAGCTTGTCAGGCATTCGGGTGATCACAATTCATCACTTTCACCAGCGTGGTTGCCGACCTGGGATGGGACACACACCAATTAGTATGGCGAACTCATTGGTGAGGAATGATCCGACTTTAACTCGCTTGAGCATCGGGCGACCCGAATTCACGACCATCGCCAAAGGACATGCCGACCTGGGATGAGACATACACCATATGGTCTGGCGAACGCATTGGTGAGGGATGATCCAACTTTAACTCGCCTGGGTATTGGACGACCTGAATTCACGACCATTGCCAGAGGACATGCCGACCTGGGATGGGACACACGCCAATTGGTTTGGCGAACGCATTGGTGAGGAATGATCCAACTTTAACTCGCCTGGGTATTGGACGACCTGAATTCACAACCATCGCCAGAGGACATGTCGACCTGGGATGGGACACACGCCAATTGGTTTGGCGAACGCATTGGTGAGGGATGATCCAACTTTAACTCGCCTGGGAATTGGGCGACCCGAATTCACAACCATCGCCAGAGGTAATGTCGATTTGGGTTGCGACGCATGCCAATTGGTCCGCCGAATACATCATAGAGGGCATGTCCCCTCTTATTTAAATCGTCGAACCAGTTGGCGACATATAGTTAAAAGGCTCGCCGGATGACCTGCCGACCTGGAATTGATTTCACACCAATTGGTATGTCGAATATCTTATAGAGTCTCCATCATTCTCTGGATTACAATATCTTTGACATCGTAGTTTTAAATTATAAGCTCACTCAAAACTATGTTGTCTCTCTTTTATACAACCACATCAAAGAATTACAAAGAGCCAAGTAGGGGTGGTAAACGAGCCGAATGAGTCGAGCTTTGACCTGCTCAGGCTCGGCTCGAACTCAGCTCGGCTCGAGACCGAGCTTCATTTCATGTTTAAGCTCGGCTCATTGGGCTCGTGAAAAGCTCGATTGAAGCTTGACTCAGCTTGTTTGTTAAATATGTCAAGCCGAAACTCGAATCAAGGCTCGGTTCAGGCTCGTTTAGTTAAAAAAATCTCGTTTAGCATTTGAGAAGTCACATTTCCCAAATCACAACACCTTATCCATGTGAAAAAAACATAAGCTCGGGCTCAGGCTCGGCTCGGCTCAGCTCATTTACAAACTGAGCTTTAAAAATTGTTCAAACTTGACTCGTTTGTCTAATCGAACGAGCCTAAACAAGCTTTAACCGAGCCGGGCCTGAGATGCTCAGCTCGTTTACCAGCCCTAGAGTCAAGTACCCATTCATAATGGATCATACCAAATATTTTCACTAGATCATGTATACCAAAAGGAATCTTACATATATATTGAATTCACATCATTTCATATATATTATCTGTACAAGATTTACAACCACACCAAAAATACAATAACCACCACCATCACCACACCAAAAACACAATAATCACCACCGTCACCACACCAAAACACACAACAACAACAACCACCACCATCAACACCAATACAACCACCACAAAAAAAACACTACAACTACAACATTGTAGACCAGCAATGGGAAGTAAATCACTCTTAAATAACAAAGAAGCATTATCTTCTTACAAATTTGTGTTCCCAACCTAGGGCATCACTTATTTACAATTCCACATATATTAGCTCGTTGGGCTTTCTGGCGACCATACTTCACCACCATCCACCAAATGGTTGCCGACCATACTTCAACACTGTCATCTAAGTGGTTGCTGACCTAGTTTGGTACACACGCCAAACTCTCAGTCGATTATAATTCACCCCCATCGCTAGAGGAAATGCCGACCTCGAAGTGGGTTTACTCTGACTGCACAGTGCACAATTTTTTTTTAACTTTTTTAAAGGGATGGGTTTCTAACAATGTGGGGTGTCGATATCGGTGCCCAACTTTAAAAACTTCGAGTACATTATACATATTATTGTTTTACACGGAATCATGGAAACAATAATCTTAACATGTCTATTTCAATTTTCAAATTAATATATTTCTTGTGGGGTCGGATTTTTATTTTCTTTTTCTATAAACTGCTTTTGTGATTTTTAGAATTGAATATAAGGAAGTGGAGATGGGAGGAAAGCAGGTTCAGTGGTTGGCACTCTGTTCAGAAATGCGGTCTGTGCGGCCGCATATACGGCCGCATATGCGGTTTAGTAAGTCTACCAAACCGTATAGACTAATATGCAGGCCTATGCGGATAAGGCCCGCATATGCGGGGATAAGCAGGCGCATGAGTTTAGAAAAAAATAGGAATTTTGCATTTATACCCCTCTAAAAAAGTTAATTGCATTTATACCCCTTAAAAATTATATTTATACCCCTGTGTCCGTCTAAAATTGCATCTATGCCCCTGTGTGGCTGTGTCTGAAATTTTAATGGTTTAATATGATTACATTTCTTCAAATTTACCTTGTTATCTCTTGTTTATAGATCAAAACTATATAATTATTTTTTATTATTAAAAAATTACATAACCGCATATACTCCCGCATGCCGCATATACTCTACGCGGTACCCTACCCGCATGCAAACCGCATACCGCATTTCAGAACACTGGGTTGGCATATGACTGGACTTTTTTTTGTTTTGTTTTTTTTATGACAGATGAACTTTTCGTAGCTAATCTTCAAGATGGTAGATTTCCTTTGCTTATTTGTTCCAATCTCACATAAAAAAATTTGAATCTTGTCAAACGAACATGATTTTTAACATAGCACCAAGACTTGAATTCAAGACCTACCCTGAACACAAGTGAAACACTGAACCGTTGTATTATGACCACTGAGAACGGTTTTTGTTATATCATAGGTTCACCTTGCTATTTGGCTTCATCATGAAGACACATGGTAAACGTTTTTGTTTCGCATGTATGACATTTGAATAATAATCTTATGACAGATGATCTTACAATGTTTTAAAAATTGAATCGGATCTACTTGTTTGAGTGGTTAAACTATTAATCCTTGAATATGGTAATAAATAAGAACAGACTTAAAAATTTAAGGTTCATCAATCCATTAGTTAAACCAGTTGTTTTTTGAGAATTTATTATGAACAACCTTTTTTTTGAGAAAAGGTAGTAATTTGCTACCTGATTCCGTTACTCAATATCGAATTACAAATTTTGAACGGGATGAGGAGGGGGTAAGGAGGGGGTACATAAAGAAAACAGAGAAAGAGGGGGGACCGTTGGAGGGAAGCCCGCCACGAGGACGACTCCCAGGTAGAAGAAGATTCTAGCCCGAGAGAGATCAACCACTTCCTATCACACTCCATGCACCATCAGATGGCCGTTGCATATTGATATTTCCCTCTCCCGTGCGAGGCAGCGACCCCAGTCTTACAAGCTTATCTTTTGAATTGTTTTACGTGCACCGCGACATCACCTCCGAGCCCGACGTCGATTGTGCCGTCGAGGCTACCATCTCTACCTTTAGAAGCCTGCCAACGGAGGAGAGTGACCGCAGGGGTAGACAAGGGAAGGACGCAAGATATGTGACTTGAGTTGGGGTGAGGTGAGGTTTTACTTATCTTTTTACTCTAGGGTGGGGAATGGCCAGGATTAGTTAGGTTTTGATCGGGGTGGGATGTGAAAGACATTGGTTCTTTTCAAAACGCAAAAACTAAAACTTTCAAGGGGTGGGGAGAGTAGTTGGTGGGGTGGTATCAACTGCCCTTATAAAAAATTCTCCAACCCTATATATCAAGCTCCAATTGTAGTCCCAACTAAAAAAAATCATTCTTCTCTATTAAAGTATGTGTTGTTATATGAAATAAAGTATATACTTAGATACAATAATATATTGTAACCTCATACACTAGCGCAATATATATACACCGTAATATTATAACATATAAAGTTGCATATCAGACTGTAAAATGGATCAAGTATATCCGTGCTCTATTAAAATACAAGTCAGTGTCATCTCGCCACCATCCCTGAACACGACCTATCCTGAACAACAAAACATTTGCACGTTTCAATTGTCTTACTTTACGCGTAGCTTCGGCATATACGGATCTTTTCTGTGCACTCTTGACTGCTGCACGTGGGGAAAAGACCAGTCCGGCACCCTCCTTTAGACCAGAAGAATTTTTCTTATATGAAAGAAAAAAACAATCCAATTATTTAGGTCAGCTGATTGTAATTCATTAATCAATGTGTCTGTGTAATTTATATATCTAAAATATTTCAAGACCTTTCTACTGTCGGTGTAGTGATACTATTATTATTATTATTATTTTTATTATAGTGTACAGGCCTCACATGAGGCTTATATTATATCAACCATGCACCCGCACGGACGGTTCGGTCAATAGGCTGAATCGATTTCAAAGAAATCGGGCCATATGCGCCCCGATTCCACATGTGCGCACGCTTAAGCAGGCGCACGTGTTTTGATTTTTGTAACTTAGAAAAAAGAAAATGAAGGGTTTTTTGTTCTTCTTCAGCGCCGGCTGAACTGCAGCAGAGTTGTGTGGACTCGGTTCGTTCTTCTTCACTTCTTCTTATTCAATCTTTTCAAAACCTTCACTCGACATCCTCCGAGATCAGCCTCTTCATCGACGACGTCCTCCCAATCGACAACTCTCATGGGTTGATAACAGGTGGAGTGGAGGATAGAGTGACACATGGTTTTGTTTTATGGAAAAGCGATACAAGTTTTTTTTTTTAATGGAAAATGTGATACATAGGTCGAGAGAGATAAATATTAAACATAGACAATCATGTTTTGTTTATAATGCTAATGTGATAATGTGACATGGATTTATATAATTAGTTGATTTACATATACAACTATGCTTTGTTTCTAATACTAATGTGATAATGTGACATTGATTTATATAATTAGTTGATTTACATAATTAGTTCACATGGGTTTATGCTTATCCATAGCCACAAGTATTTAACAAAAATGATTTGTGAATATTTTTTTTATATTTTATTTTCAAACATATTATTAACTATTGTTCATAATATTAATGTTATAATGTGTGATTAAAAATGTGATAAAAATTAGGTCGGGTTTGTGATATCCTTAAAATTTATTAGAATTATTTTCTACTAATAAAAATTATAGAATCGCATATACTCCCACATATACTCTTGCATACCGCGCATACTCTGTGCGGTACCCCAGCCGCATGTAAACCGCATACCGCATTTTAGAACATTGATATCAGCAAATGAGACCGCAATACCTCACATTCTTTGCTAATTACATACTAACATCAGTGTTGTTACATAGTTTTCTTTTCAACTCCAATTCTAGTCGCATATGTGTCGGTAGAAAATCAACAGAGTATATACTCAAATTTTTACATTTTTTATAATTGCATCTATGCAATTCATTGAAGTATATGTTTCATTTTTTATAAAAGTGAAAAAAAAGTACGTAATATTATTCATTTTGTATAAGAGATGTTTGCCTCCAAAACCGAACATTTCACGTGTTTTGTCTCGATTTTGACTTTCCGTTTAGAAACACGTTTGAAAAATAGGATTTGAATAAAGTAGCTTAAATAAACTTGATTCTTGAAAATCGCATTTTTTATACTTTTTAAAAAACAACTTTTTGTAGTAAAAGGTGAAAGTAATTTTTTAATTAATTCATTTTTTTTAAATGCGTTTGTCAATATTTTTAAATTTTTTATTTAATTAAAAATAAAATCACTTATTTTAAGTGATTTCAAACGGGGCGGCATATACGAGCCCCTTTTTTGTGCGCTCTGGCTGCTGCAGGTGTTGAAGGACCATTCCGGCCCCCTCCTTTTGACTCGAAAAATCTTTTATTGTTTGGAATAAAAAAAAAAGTGTAGTCCATGTGGCAGTCTCTGAGACTCATCAGCAGCTTCCACTCATGCTTTAAAAAAAAAAAAAAATTTCATATAGCCCCCTTGTAAATTGACAGAAATTTATATAACCCTCATATTTTCTTTGAAAACATCTATATAAATCTAAATAACATCTTAAGTTAAATTTTTATCAACAGATTATAATTATTTTACACTTTTTTGTCTGGTTAATCCTGTTTAAAAACATAGTATACCAAAAAGCCCTACAATATATTAAAAATATGAAAAATCATATGTAAATAATGATTTTACCCTTCCAGATAGAGTTGTATAATCTATTTGGAGAGATAAGATCATAATTTACATATGATTATTTTTGTATTTTTAACAAATTATAAAGGGTTTTGGTATACTATGTTTTCACTCTGGTTAACCAAATAAAATATCCATAGAATATTCCTCATCTGTCAATAGAAGTTTTAACTTAAATGATTATTTGGATTTACATAGGTATTTTCAGGAGGTTATATGGACTTTAGGAAAAGTCAGGGGGTTATATGAATTTCAAGCAATTTACAGGGTTTTTATTTTATTTTTCCCTTTTTAGAAATATATATTTAGCTTGTGTATTGAAATACATATTATTATATAAAATAGAACATAGTATATTAATGTATTTAAAATAAAAATAAAAAAATTACAATTTGTACACCATAATAAAAACTCAAACACTGCGATAACGCATGCAGACGGGGTTAAAAAACAAATTACGTGTATTAGCGCTTAAAAAAGTTCAATTTTCAGGTCATTTGTAATTAATAAATCAAAGTGTCTCGATAAATTAATTTGAATAGATATGATGTTCTTACTGTCAGGTATGGTGATTTACATTTGCAACGATGTATATAATATAACTACTAGTTTACATGCACGCGCTAATGCGCGTGTTAATTACTAATCGTAGATACGTAATGAATAATGAAATAAAAATACATGTTGCTAAAAAAAGAGTTATTTAAAAACAAGCTCATAATTTTTCTTTGCAATGAAAAATAAATAGTAGTAATTATATCTTAATTGAATTCTAATATGACAACATAAATAAAAATCTGCTCCGTGGGATGATAAATTTGAGAGTTCCCCACAAAATAAAAATAAATTACTTTTCAATCGAACGGCTATTGAAAATGTTTATAAATTGTATTTCAATATAAAGGAATCCTTATACATGAGCAATATATATAAAAAATATATAAGCAATACATACGTGAACAATATATAAAAACATACATCACTAATACATGCAAAAAATATGAAAACTAAAATTTCTATATGAAAATAAATAAAATCATTGTAGATGAGCAATACATACATAATCTAATATCCCTATATATAAAAACATACATCACTAATACATCCAAAAAATATGAAAACTAAAATCCCTATATGAAAACAAATAAAATCCCTGAAACAAATGAATCCATATATATGAACAATGCTTACATAACCTATAACCAATTATACATGAGCAATACATAAAAAAATCTAAAATCCTTATACATGAGCAATACATGCATAACCTATAAATCTATAACCAATATTAGTGGTTATAAAAATTGGATTTTGAAGGGACCTGATCATAAATATCTGAGACCATACATAACCTATAAGTCTATAACCAATATTAGTAGTTAAAAAAATTGGATTTTGGAGGGACTTGATCATAAATATCTGAGACCTTGGAGACCTATCCGCAAATAACCAAACAAGTGGACAAAATTGACTGATTTTTTGAGAGATCTAGTTATAAATATCATGGATCTGGGGGCTGATATGTAAATAACCCAGATTGTCCTTAAATAGGTCGAAAAATTTTGTCTTCTTGTGTTGCTTTTAGGGACCCACTAATAAATATTATTTACTCGGGGGCTATCTGTAAATAACCGGGGGCCTATCTGTAAATATCAAAAGAGTGTCGACCTTGTCTTATTCGACACCAATCCTTTTAATAGGACTCTGGTATAGATATATTGAGATTTGAGAATGGCTTAATGTTTTAGTAACAGAATTAATTGGATCTGAATTTGGGAGATCCGAACAGGGTTTAGAACTCTCTTTATATATTTTTTTTTGAAAGGAAAGGTAGGCTAGAGATCCTTTTTAATAACTAGCTGAGGGTAACTCACTTAAAAAGTTCATCAAACAGAATTTTAAAAGCAAAATTACAAAGCATATGAGATTTATGCAGACTCCATAAGAAACAAAACATAGACTAGCTATCGATAATCTCCCGTTTGCCCCTTGCGAAACCGATCTTCACTAGGGCTGCAACTTGGGTCGGGTTGAACCCGAACCCGACGGGTTGAACCCGATTTTTACATGGGTTGGGTTGATCAAATCGGGTTCGGGTTCGGGTTCGGGTTGGCCAAATCGGGTTGGGTCACAAATCGGGTTGGGTTTGGGTTGGCCTCCGACCCAACCCGACCCAACCCGAACCCGAAAATTAATATTTAAAAAAAATCATGGCCGTTTATTTTGTAACTTCTAATATGGGTAGTCCAAATTTTAGGTAAACCTAGCTAATCTTATGGGTTGGGTGGGGTTGATTTATTTAATTTACACATTATGTTAGAAATTCGGGTTGGGTCGGGTTGGTTCAATTCGGGTTGAAAATCGGGTTGGGGTCGGGTTGGTCCAATTCGGGTTAAGTCGGGTTGGGTCGGGTTGGTTTATTTAATTTCGGGTTGGGTTCGGGTTGGTCCAATTCGGGTTGAAAATCGGGTTGGGTCGGGTTAGGGTTGGGTCGTTTGGAATTCGGGTTGGGTTCGGGTTGGGGTCAACCCGAACCCAACCCGCCCGAGTTGCAGCCCTAATCTTCACACCAACACATGCGCGATCCCAATCTTTGATGAAACACTACTGATTCCCAAACATTCTCAGAGTATACCCTGGTGTTTCGGAATACTTGACTATTGCGAGCAAGCCACAGTGCCCACTCAACTATTGTGAGCACGAAGTCTCCAGTGGCCATAACACAACGTTCAGGGTTTGCCTGGTTAAAGGGGAGGTATTGGGTTTGAGTCTTGGCGCTGATTTACTCACCTATTTGTTGGCGATTATTCAAAGAATTTTCCGTGAGACCGGGACAAAAAGGCGGAGGTAGCTTTCCCAACTCAACCGTAAGGTCAGCCACAGATAGTCCATCCGATATAAAAATAAAAAAACTATTGCGAGCAAGAACTCTAGATGTCTTTTAAAAAATTTGTTGAGAGTTGTAAATTTAGTTGACCTAAGACTTCGACAGCGTGTAGTTTTATTTCTTTATTGATGTAATCACTTAATTAAACTCCAACCATTGATTAAAACAAGACACAATTGGTTAAAGATCAATTTATAACAAAATTTATCGCCTAATTACCCATATAAAATAAATTCTAGTAAAAAAAAATCAATTAACTTAAACAACAATGGGCCCAACCCTTATCATCAAATCAACCTCAACCAATAAAAAAAGCATGGATACACTCATTCTATTTTGCAGTCCGCCTGCAGCTTAGACGTAGTCCTCCAATAGCCTATATACTGTCCTATAATGCAGTATATATTCCGCTAATATAGTGTACGGAAAATTAATTTTTTTAAATTTTTTTCAAGAAAAAAATACACTCTAGTTTTATCTAAATATA
>CM060866.1:3976837-4147982 GCA_030737845.1 Acorus calamus | reverse complement strand
ACTACAAAGTACAGACTGTGTGTGGGGTCAACATGGACCCACACGCTTGAACTTGGGTGAAAGCCCATAGAACAAGCCCCATTGGGCGTTTCCACTATTTTTCCTGTAGCCGATAGAATCCAAACTGTGAATCATTGGGCGAACAATGTCCCTGTCCACCAAACCAAGTCAGGCTGGACCATTGGGCTTTCTTGCTTTTCTCTCTCTTCTTCGTTCAACATCACCCTAATATTTGACAACAATAATCATTCACATACCTCATTTTGTAAGTCCCATGAGGTGATACAAATATTAATTCAATAATTATTCCTCATAATCAAGAAGTTGGTTATAATTGTTGTTGATGTGGCATAATTTTTAAAAAAATTTGGATGATCAAATCCCATGATTTTTTGCAATTAATAGTCTTCTCTTTTTTACTTTCTAAGATGAAAAAAATACATGATCTCTCTGTCTGTCCGTCTACGGCTTTTTTTTTCTTCACCTAAAACAGAATTTATATTTGGGTTACATTCCGTGTTTTGCATTTATTACAATTTTTTATTATTGAATTTAATGTTAGATGTTAAATTCATGTTTGGATCTATTCAATTTGTATTATTCCAATGATTTATCCAGTGAAAATTGATTTATCTTAAAGAAAAAGCTTTTACCACGGCAAAATATCCCTTTTTCTTCCAAAAAATTTTACGAATTTTATTTATTTATATAGAAGTACATTTTTGAAACCGCCATTAAAAAATAAAGAAGCAACATTTGGTTTGTCCTTTATTACAATTTTTTCTTGAATATGACGTTTGATCTTAAATTATTTTACATTGACTTGAGTTGTATAACATTTGAAAGTTAGTTACATTTCAAACTATTATTTTATATTTATATACATTATTTTTTAAAATTTAGTAACATGTTAATATAATATAAACATGCATTGTATCTAGAAGTCAGTTACATTTGTGGGATGTAACTGACTTTTGATTGTTATATATAACAAAAGTCACTTACATTTTACAAATGTAACCGACTATTAATGCAATTTATTATTAAATTAAGTTACATTTTATAAATATAACTGACTTTTATTCTGAACTCTTGTTTTATACCGTGATTTGTGTTTTATTTCTGCATTCATCGAAAAAAACTTTGCATGAATCGCAAATATTTTGTTTGATGATTGTAATTAAATAATCATCATATTAACAACAACATTTAAAAAATATATAAAAATGTTGATTATTCATTGTTGTCATCATTTTCTGGTTGAATAAGAGATCGCAAACAAAAATTTCATCTTTTTCGGCGTTTTTAAATAAATGGGTTTTTTTTAATGATTTCATTTTTTTCAGTTTTTTCTTAAGAAACCCTAGAGGATTTGAATTTCGGTCATGTTTTTAATGATTTTTTTTTATTTTGAATTGGTTTTGAAAAAATTGGATTTCCCAAAATGGAATAGGTTGATTTGTTTTTTTTTTTGAAAAAGTGGGGATGAGTTTAATGAGAGAGGAAAATGTGGGATTTAAATGAGGGTAATATTGTATTTTATATTTTTAATTTTTTTTTAAAGTCAAATAGGCAATCAATAAGGAAATAACATTTCACGGAGCTTATCAATAAGGTCTAAATAGTGGGGCATGTATAGCATGACTCATTTGACAATGATCTTTTCTAAGAATGTCCCTACTACAGTTAAAAGAAAATTTCACATTGATTGTCATACCCAAAATGTAAGTAACTCAATTTTTTTTTATTATAGAAAAATACATCTTTTGCATAAAAGAAAAGACAACATGCACACAAAAACATTTATGACAAGTTAATATAAAAATAAAATATGAACACCTCCTACCTACACGTACATCCCTTGACCAATCTAGTAAATCCTTAGTAAGAGAGAACTAATGATCATGTTAGGTGTCTCACAAATTTCAAGATTCAATGTTAAATTGCACTAATACAAGCCCACACCAAAAAAAAGTACAACATGATACGTATTGAGAGTTCACAATTCTTCTGAACAATTATACCCCGTGCCTACATAAAATAAAAATTTAAAATGTAGCACGAAAAATTCTAAATAATAAACAAAAAATAATATTTTTAACAAAGAAGCATGAGAGCTTACTAATTACTTATTAAAACATATATGCACGTTAAAAACTGATCTAAATATATATATATATATATATATATATATATATATATATATATATATATATATATATATATATATATATATATATAGATCAGTTTTTATATATGCACATCTTAAATAGGAAAATTCATCAACATCTCACAAATCAATTTTGGTATGCATTGTAAAAGTATTTTCCCTCAACAGAGATCTTAAAATATTATTAATAAAGATATAATTATATTAAAATATTATTTGGCAAATCAAACAGTTTAATATAATATGAATAGTGACTTGTCTATTACATTCAATCTCAATTTTTATCAATTAGCATATTTTCTCCCTAAATAAATAATACACACACTTATGTATGGTTGACATTTTCCAATTTATAACATTTTTTATCCAATTATAAAGATGGTCTCTATCCTACTTTTTTTCCAATTTATAACATTTTTGGAGTGGGGTTCAGTGTAATATTGTTAACGTTATTTTCTACATTATTATTAAATAAATGATAAGAAAATATTTAAAAGTGATTTTTAGTTTTAAGCCCCCGTAAACTATCAAATTTAGCTATCGATCCCTCACTTCTTCATATTTTGATTTTAGTCCATACATTTAAATGATAATTTAGGAATAGGTCCCTCTCAGGGACTAAAAAATAAATTTAATAATTTAGGAATAAGTCTCTCCTAGGATTTATTCCTAAATTAGCATTTAAATGTAGGGATTAAAACTAAAATATGAAGAAGTGAGGGATCGATAGCTAAATTCGATAGTTTACGGGGACTTAAAACTAAACATCCCTTAAAAATAACGAATCAACCGGCCTGCGATTCAACACGTGGCACTTTCAACTGTTCACAGTTCATTTTTAGACCCAGGGAAAGATTTTCCACGCCTGGGGTCAACGTCATATGTGAACTGCCATGCAGTGCATCTCTCCCACGCACCACCTATCATGCTCCGCCCCTAACGCGATAACATCTCATCAGACAACGCCACATCACGCGTCGATTAAACGCACTCGCGAGTGACCGAAAACGCGCAGAAAGCGACGAAAAGCACAGGAAGCAGCACCGGCTATATTTTTATTTTTTTTCTATAAAGGCGGCTGCGGATCTCCCGTCTCAAACCATTCCTTTCGGAAGAGCTCGAGCGTTTCGTGTTTTTTAGGTACGGTCGACGCCCTCCGATGGCCGAGATCAGGCGGTACGGGCTGACGCCTCAGCTTGGTAAGGCAAATCGAAGCTCTCTCTCTCTCTCACTCTCCTCGATCACTCCATCGATCGGTCTCTTGCGTTTCCGTTTGAATTTTGTGTGTTGAATCGTTTTATCGTACCATCGGAACACGTGGTAGAAGATCGGAATCGATCGAATCGCGAAAAGAGGATTTTTTTTTTTTGGTTGGTTTTGTGGTGTTTTGATGGGAGGAGGAGCTGATTTTGGTTCTTTGCAGGTTAAAGCGAGTTCCTTTTAGGGTTTGAGATTGTTATGTTGTGTAAAAACTTGATTTTGTACTGTGAGATTAGTCGGATAAGTTCGCTACATCTAATTTTTGTGAACATACTCATGCCAATCAGTTATCTAATAGTATTTATGATTATGGTGATGATTTCGATTTGTTTCTCCAAAATTAGTAGGCTTTCTGTTGGTTTTGTGATGAAGTAACTATTTACCGTGTGTTGGCTGGTCATGGGTAATGGTTGGATTTTGGGAACTGAGTGAAGTTGGGATTGCAACTCTGTAACATACTGATTCCCTTTTTTGGGTTTGAATTTTTTACTCATGGTGTTTGGACGGATTTGGAATGTTGGTTCACCCCTAACCAGACCTTTCAGTTCCAACTGATTCTGGAAATGGAAACCCAACCCATTCAAATCCAATTCCCATTTAGGCAAATCTCAGAAATCAAGGTAGTAGCAGAAATTGAAATGGGAGGGCGAAGTAGTAGGCCTATGTATTTTAGAATTCTTGAAGCATAATCTTCCTTTTTTGAATTTGGGGATTTCAGATGTCGGGACACCAATTGTCACCAGTAAATGCAGTTTTCTTTTGTCCGTAACTATAAAAACAAATATAGCCAATTGGTCTTCTTGAGTCTTCACTAATTTGCGTGTTCAAACTTCAAAATTTGAAGTTTCCATGCTGGAAACATTAGTGTTCCACTTTTATCTTCTTCGTCACACTCACTGATTCCCCATCTTCATGGTTGTTTTGCATCGCATTTTTAATCTATGATTGACACAATTATGGACGTAGGTGCAACTATATATTGTATCGTTGTGTGTCTAATTTTCTTATTGTGTTGGCCAGATATTGAGCAGATTCTTGTGGAAGCACAAACTCGATGGCTGCGCCCTGCTGAAATTTGTGAAATTCTTCGAAACTACATGAAATTTCAGATTGCTCCTGAGCCTCCATATAGACCTTCAAGTATGATTCCTGTGTGGCAATATTTTTTTGTTCCTTTCAATAGATGAGTATATATAGGAATCCACATTTGCAATCACATTCCTTGTTTTCTTTGTAATGCATGGATGACACTTTTCAGTAACATTTCCTGGGTTATTGATGCCATTATAGGCAACCATTAATGATGTTGTGGTACATGTATGTGCAAAGAAGCAACATGAACAAACAGTTAACACAGTCTCCATTTGTGAAGTTATACGCAAGAGAAAATTCTGAGCAAGGAAATTTCTTATCCGATTTACGATGTATTACACCACTTAGCTTCCCACTTCTTTTTCTGTTTGGGGTTGAGCTAGTATCATCTACCATTTGAACTTGTCAAGAGATTTGTTTTCTCCATATTAAAGCCGAGGTGGGGTGTTCAAGAAAAAGAGCATAGTCATTCATCTTAGGTCAAAAGCTGTCCAACTTCCATGAGTTTAACAGCATTTTGAAGTCTGGTGGGTGTCTGAACATTGCCACGGATTCTGCCAGCTGAAGGAAGTTGGAAAGAGCTTGGTTGGTTTCCCAATGATGATCACGTGATGGAATGTTAGGAGTTTTAAAAATCCTGGAAGAAGCGGGAGGCTGATCAAGAGCATGCTGTTTGCTGTTGATATGGTTGACAAGAAATGACAAGTTTTTCAATGGAAAGGAATGCGACCCTTAGAATACTTAGGCTTCCAATGTGTTTTTGAAGCTATGGTGTAGATTTATATGAAAGGAAAGAGGTTAATCTTCCTTGGGAACGGGGCTTCTTTGTTGAGTGAGTTACCTGTAGTTAGTTGTAGGGAATATTCCTTTTGCCTCCTATGTTTTTTTTGCTTTTTCTCTATCTTTCCCCCTCTCTGCTTCCATGTAACTTCATCAATTTCCAGTTTTAATTAAATTGGGACAACACCATTTAAAAAATATTGATTTTATTTTCAGTATCTTCATGCACATTCAAGTATAAGATAACCAATCTTCTCATATGATTCAACTGCAATAATAAATGCTCCATACTATATAGTTGACTTCTTCAAATGTATATGGATCAGGGGGAGGGGGTGACTGTGGTTGCGAAACAACGGGTATGGGGTTTAGGTGGAAAACTGGAATCCTATGCATTTGTCTAATAATTTATATTAAGAATTTGAAGGACACAATTATTTAGTTGTTCAAGTCGATTAGCAGACTGTCATTTTCACTTAGTTTGACAGTAATGGAACATTGCTTCGTTTCACACAAGCATTCAAAGTCCCCCAGCTGACAATTATATGTCTTTTCAGGTGGTTCACTTTTTCTTTTTGACCGGAAGGTATTGAGATATTTCCGGAAGGATGGTCACAACTGGAGGAAAAAAAAGGATGGAAAAACAGTGAAGGAAGCTCATGAGAGGCTAAAAGTAAGGGTAGATTGAAGATGTCATTTATATGCATTTTACGAAAAGGCCAATTGGAAAGTCTTTTTTGTAGCTACGAAAATATTATTCTGACCTGAATTTTTTTTTTTTTTTGAGTGAAATGGTAGACTAGGAATTGGACCTGAAAAATATTTAATGATGTCCAATATATCAGCCTATATCATGGGTTTGTCAGTTGATATAAGTTGGAGTTTTTGTTGCATCATTTTGTTGTTACCCTCTTTTGTTGCTTTCCGGCTTCTAAGTTGATATTTTTCCTGTTGTGGCAGCATTCTGCATATAATGTATATATTTGAAAAGGTCAATTATAAATTCATTTTTCTTTCATTTACTGGAGTCACCGACATCTTTTCAAGACAGACCTACATCAATATGTTGTTGATCTCACTTCCAATGGAATTGAGCATCTGAACTATGAGCACATAACACACTATTTTTAAAATATTCAAATTCTAGTCATGAAAAAACCGTGTAATTTTCTTATTTTCCAGCTTTTTTTTCGATGCCTTTGTTTGCTCCAGTTTAGTGCAACAAATGACAATTCTTTCATTACATTAGGCTGGAAGTGTTGATGTGTTGCACTGCTACTATGCTCATGGAGAGGAGAACGAAAATTTTCAACGACGCAGTTACTGGATGTTGGAAGAGTGAGTATTAGAACAATATAGGTCATGCCTTGCTTGTTGGAGTGAAGATAATTTCCATCATGTTGTTTTAGTCATGCGTGTAACTTGTATAGTTAAATAGTTATATTAGTTTTTGGTTAACACGTAAGTGAACCATATCTTAAGTTAACAATGAATTGCTGATTCTCATGATAGGATGTTCTTTATGATACTTTCTTCTATCACTCATGTGTCTTGGAACTTGAAGTGAACCTGTTAATGGGTTTTTTTTCCCTATTCATGTGGTCCGAAATGTATTTATGCCTTGTGCATATTTTTCATTTCAAATAATGAATGTAATCAACATTTGTTCCTATTACTCTGGAATCTTATTGAAATCTTTCTGTTTCTATCATGAAATTTATACACACCTATGTTCGACAATATGTGATGGCATTATGATGTTTATATTATGCTGTGTGCTAATTGGGATACGGATTACGCGCAAAGATAATATTACTAGGATCAGTAGGTTTGGAATTCAATGCTGATTTGAAGAGATCATAGTTTTTTCAGAATTTTTACAATTTGTCTACTTTCTTCCAGAATGCGCTCTATGGTTATGTTCTGTTACTTATGTGTTCTTATATTTTTACAGGGAGTTGATGCATATTGTTCTCGTACACTATCGTGAAGTCAAGGTCAAAATTTATTCCTCTTATTATTTATGTTGTTCCATGCCAATATAGACTGTGAGTGATATTAATTGGTGCATTCTTATGATAACATGAAACTTTTGTATTACCATATAGATTATAGTTGCTGGTGCAAATTGTTTGCATGGTTGCCATCCATCAATGTTTCAGTGAATGGTGTAATATATGTTTATGGCAATTTTCTTCATCATCAGCTGACTGTTCCAAAACTGCTTTGATGCAGTATTCGTATCTATTTCTAATTATGTTCTAATCATGTTTATTTGCTCATTTAGATGAGCTGGAAATACATATTTCAAATCCTTTTCATGTTTGCTTGCTGCCTTGTTAAACATTGATGCCATAATATATACAACTTAAGGAATATTCTACTCCTAGTTTATTCAAGTATCAATCATCAGGCAGCATACCTATGAAACAATTATTTTGCAGCTATGACTTGGACACAGGAAATTATAGGACATGGAATGGCATAGGACTGCCAGGGACTGATTTTATGATCATAATTGAAGTATCCAATTAGGGTAGTAAATGGGTGCATGGTCCATTTTGACACATCTGTTGTCATAGCCTTTAGTGCAAGATGACTGGATATCTTTTCTCAGCCAATACCTACTGATTCCCGTACTAGTAAATTATTTTTTTCAGGATTTCTAAATTTGGCTGGATGATGTGATTTCTAGATCTCTCAAGATCCAAAGAAAGTTACACCATGTTTATTATTACTGCCTCAGTGGTGTACTGTAGGGGTAGTTACATATTGTAGAAATCGGAAATCAGATCTCTATAATATAAAAAAAGCATGAATTTTGGCAAAAACTCGCACCAATCAGAATGTGGAGATGCTTGATACTGCACACTGGGAGGTGGTTGCTACCTGGACAGATGGACTGAAGCTATATGATATAGCAAGTGGACATAGAAGTATATAATCCCTTAGGAAATGACAGGTATTTAACTGTAGAAGAAGGGTTTTGGTGAAATGTGTATTGGTTATCCGTTGATGTGTTGTCTCGGACATGGAAATTGAAATGTTACCAGTAGGTTTCTTTGTTCTATCTGACCTTGTTTTCTTTTTTCTTAGTCTGGACTGATTTCATAACATTAGGAAGCTTGCATTTTATTATCTTGTATGCAACATTATCTGATTATCCAATTAATTAATCTTATAGAAATTTAAATGAAAGTTTTAGTAGTTCACACCATGATGGCAATAGTAATACTTAAAAGCTGTGTCACAATGCTGTTCCAGACATGGAGGCGCTGCATGCGACTGTATCCTAAAAGCCCTACTATGTGATAAACCATGAGTAGTAAGATTCTTTTTAGGATCGTTTAGATTTTATGCTGGTCATCAATTTTTGTGACCCCCTTAATTCTTTGAGCAAACCGTGGAGCTTGTTGCTAGTCACTTCAAGGAAGTGCCCTGACATTTTTTAACAATGAAGACAATAACCAAAAGAAAATTCCCACCTTATTTGAAAAAAATAGCCAAAAGAATGTGCTCCTCAAGTGAAGTTCTATTGAAATATAATATCACAAGTATGCTTAATTGATCTGAGTTATTTTAATTGAGGAAAGAAAGAAGTCCCGTTATACTTGGGTTGATATTATCGATGAACCTAAATCCTGTTGCTTAATTCATTTTTAATATCTTTTCTCCATATAGAATTAAAAGACACGTCTAATGATAAACTTGGAATTTTAGATGAATAATTGTTCCCTAATTTAATATATAAGTTACCTTATTTTTCTCAGCTTGTTGTATAATTATAATATTTTCCTGTGCATGTAGTAAGTTCCTCAGGTTTTGATTAATTATTTTAGGCCAACTCTATTTCGTCTTACTTTCATGCTCCTCTTTCTTTAGGGAGAATTACTTTCATGGTTCAAGTTATATAAGTCTGTCATACTTGTATGAGATTTATTAATCATTATATAGGAATGTTAACAATGCTTGTGTTTCCTGATGAGTTCTAATTTTTTGGTTTAACCAGGGTAACAAAGCAAGTTCTGGTCGTGCCAGGGATATTGAAGAGATATCTCCAGATGCCTCTATGAATAATCCCATTGGTTTCAATTTTCTGACAAATAATAGTAGTGTGGCTTCACAGACTATGGATACCGCTAGCCTAAGTAGTGCTCAAACGTCAGAATATGAAGACACTGAATCTGGTACATTCATTATATACTGAATCCTCATTTACATGTTTATTCTCTCTCATTCTGGATAATACTATATGTTTGATTATAGTTAATACTTTGATATTTTTACCTTTGGTACATATTTTTACACATGCACCCCTTCTTTCAGTGTTTCTAAAGCAAAATTCGGTGCAGCTGATAATTACCAGGCAAGTTCCAGATACCACTCTTTGCCTGAGCTGCAGCAGTTCGAGGACAGATCTCTGATAAATGCTGGTCTGCAGAATTCTTATTTTCCAGTTTCCAGTTCGAACAATCCATGTAAGGCTGCAAGCAACTCTTTTCTTTATTATTATTGCATGATGCCCTTCCACTAGTTCCATGGCAAGCATACTGATTATTTTGTATGATAAAATTTTTGCAGGCAATTACGAAGTGATGCAAACAATTTCTCCTGGTTTAGATTTTGTTTCAGTTCAAGAGAATGTTTCTATAGGGATTAATGACAGGAGTTTTGAGTTATCTTTCCAAGACCCTGGAAGTGAGATAAATGGAGTATCATGGGAAGAAGATGTCCTAAAGACAATTGGATTCCAGTCTTCTTATGAGTTATCAGATTCTGTGGCCCAGCCTGCTAATTCAGAAGATATCACAACGAGTGAGGTTGTGACACCTGGGGAATCTTTCACAGATGACCTTGTTTCTGGGACTGATTTTGATGCCTATCCTGAAGGGAGAGCAAAGTGGCAGGTAATGTCCAGTATATTAGATTGGAAATGCTAAATAATGCCTTGATGTTTTTTTACCTTCAAATTCCTTCACACTGATCGATATTCAGACATATGACCATAACATTTGAAGATAATGGTTTCACACTCTCCAAATCTCCAATAGTCAATTAAGCTGTTTTCTCTCCCATACTCAAAATGGAATTATTATTCAACGGAGGCTATGATCAAAAGGAGACATGAAAGGCTAAATGTCATAGACAAGAGTCTGCACAGACAGTATGCAATTGATAGATTTACTAGTTATACCTCTATTTATAAAAGCAAGACAGACTTCCATTGATTTTGTCTAAGACCTCATTCACTTACAAATCTAATTTAAAAGGTAAAAAGTGAAATGCTCCCCCATTTGTGGTAGCTTCCACTCTTTATTTGTAAAATATGAGTGGTGTGCTTACTTCCATCGTTCAAAATAAAAAATATGGTACTTTTCTTGGCTAGTTCTGAACATGGAATACCTACTATATAGTACCCTATCTTTGCTGTCAATTTTTTTTTATGACAGGAATATCATCACTTGCTTCTCATATCTGTGAAGGTTTAGAAGATGTTTCTTGAATCCATTATGGATTAGTAACAAGTTGGTCCCATTTACTGGTTTGTTAGAGGGGTGCGGATGAGCAGAACTGAGTTGTGCCAAATTTGTTCAGGCTCAGCTTGTGTACGAGTTGGTGAGTAAGACCTCAGTTGGCTCCAGTTCCCCACCTTGCAAATGGGGCTGACTTAGAGCTCAGCTTGTCTATGTGTCACAGGACTCAAGCTTGCTTAGTAGGTTGTCTTTATTAAATTTTTACTCTTCTGCTATCCAATTCCTCTTCCTCGTAGACTGTTACTTATACCTCTGTCTGATATTGTCAGAGCTGATCATACTAGATTTGAACATCAAAACATTGAGGGGGAAATTGCACCCAATGGATTGATCTCATGCTCCTCCATCCTATGGAAAAAAACATGAAAAATTCACTCAGTGATATCTGTTGTACAGTGTTGATATTTTTGTCTTCTGATCATTCTCATTCAAATTTCTATTTGTGTTTGCAAAAACAACCCTGGCCAGCCCTTGTGAAGTAGGCCTTCATAACTGTTGGATCTATTGCCTCTCAGTCTACGCCATCCGTCCTATGATGCACATTCTACTTTGAGTTCAATTTTGCCCTTGATATCCTAAATGCCATTGATGAACTGTTTATACACCTTGAGGGTACCTTTACCAAAGAGTTTTCCCATTAAGACCCCTACCAGTGGTTTGGAATCCATGGACCTGGGCTAACTGCAGTGTCTTCAGCTTGTTTTTTGCAAATGAGTACTTCTATAAGGCTCAAGATTGTTTGATGACCATTATATGGGGGTTTGGGCTTATCTCTAAATGAGTTGTCCGTAGACTATCCTAGTATCTGATGCATATAGATTTTATTGAGAATGATAATAATTTTACTGAGCTTGTGGAATCACTACATATTGATTGTGACGAGTGCTTGATATAAATTTTTAATTGTTTATCACCACTTCCAAGGTTCAAAAAGTTTTTTCTGGCTAAATTCAACTAACATTGACCCAAATTTTCCTATAAAAAAAACAACTAACATTTATGTGAAATCATTTATACCAGTGGTGAAGCCATTCTTGTTATGAATTTTACGATTGAAAAATGTCTTCTGTGTGTGCATGAGTAGCTGCAAAAGGAATTCTTCTTACGTAGTTAAGGTTCTCAACATGCATGGCTATCCTCAGTCCTAATTCAAAATTCTAATGCTGAATTTACTGGGTTAGTTCTGATGTGCATAGAGAAGTAATTTTATTCAATGAGGTTTTAACTGTCATTTCTTTGAACAGCTCTTGACAGACTCATCTTCTAAAGCACAAGAAGAAGGCTTAAAAAAGTTTGACAGCTTCTCTAGATGGATGAGCAAAGAACTTGGGGAGGTAGATGACACACACATAAGATCTACGTCTGAAGTTTACTGGGATATTGTTGAAAGTGAAAGTCAAAATGTGATTGACAATCCTAGCTTGTCGCATGAGGGGCAGTTTGATTCATACGTATTGAGCCCTTCACTTTCTCAAGATCAACTTTTTAGCATCATTGACTTCTCCCCGAATTGGGCATGCACAGGCACAGAAAGCAAGGTAATTGCATATGGCTTCTGCATATCATCACTTGTTTGGACACATTTGAGACAATGTATTTAAAGAACTCAGAATGAGTAACAATGATGTATTACTGCTGGTAGAATGCCTGATAGATAATCTTGTCTTATCTCCGAGTTTTTCAAAATAAACTTTGTATTATAATCTGAACATAGTCAGTGTCAATTTACAGGTTCTGATCACTGGAACGTTCTTGACGAATAAGATGGATGCAGAAAAAATTCGATGGTCATGTATGTTTGGAGAGCTGGAGGTTCCAGCTGAAGTTTTAGGAGATGGTATCCTCCTTTGCCATGCTCCTCTTCACCGAGCTGGTAGGGTGCCTTTCTATGTTACCTGCTCCAATAGGTTGGCCTGCAGTGAAGTGCGAGAATTTGAATATCGGGTGTCCCATGCTCAATATATAAACCCTCCAGATTCCTGTGATATGAGTACGGATGAAATTAGGCTTCATATTCGACTTGACATGCTATTGTCCCTGGGGTCTGCTGATGACTTGAAACCCTGTACTAGTCTAGTTGGTGAGAAGCGTCATATAGGCGCTAAAATAAGTTCCTTGCTGAAAGAAACTAATGATGAATGGTATCCCACTAGTATGGCGTTTTCACCGAGCAAGACGAAAGACCATCTGCTTCAAAAGATATTGAAAATGAAGTTGCACAATTGGCTTCTTCTTAAAATAGCTGAAGATGGAAAGGGTCCCAACGTGTTGGATGAGGAAGGACAAGGTGCCCTCCATTTAGCGGCTGCCCTTGGTTATGATTGGGCCATAGCACCTATTGTAGCTGCAGGAGTTAATATTAATTTCCGTGATGTGCATGGATGGACGGCTCTTCATTGGGCTGCATTTTGTGGAAGGTATGGGGTTCTGAACTTGTTATGCTTTATGGAGTGACTTGTTGCACTCTTTTTCCCATTCATTGATTGAAAATTGGTCTTTTCAAGAATTACAATTTCCTTGATATTTTCATTACTGAGGCCTAATTATGGTTATATTTATGTTTCAGAGAGCGTACGGTTGTTGCCCTTGTCTCTCTTCGTGGTGCTGCTGGATCATTAACTGACCCAACACCTACATTCCCTTCAGGGAGAACACCTGCAGATTTAGCTTCTGGAAATGGACACAAGGGGATTGCTGGTTATTTAGCTGAAACTTCCTTGACTAGTCACCTTTCAAGCTTACCTTAAAAGAAAACACAAAGGACCATGGCGTGGCCAAACTTGCTAATGTGAAAGCTTTTGAGGATATCTCAGATCAGAGTGCCCTCCAGCTTACTGGCACTGCTGTGCAGGGTGGCGTAAAGGACTCATTATCTGCTGTCCGTGTTGCTACTCAAGCTGCTGCTCGTATCCATGAAGTTTACAGGGTGCATTCTTTCCACAGGAAGCAACTGATTGAGTACGGTAATGATAAGCTTGGAATGTCTGATGAGCGTGCCCTGTCACTTATAGCAGTCAAGTCACAGAGAGGGCAACATGGTGAGCCTGTGCATGCCGCTGCAATTCGAATACAGAATAAGTTCCGTGGATGGAAAGGGAGAAAAGAATTTTTGATAATCCGGCAGAAGATAGTTAAAATCCAGGTGGGTGAATTTTCACTTTTTAACATATCTTTGGAGTTATGCATAAAAAATGTGGCATTTTCCATTTTTAGTTCACTTATGCTATGTATACATGCATGTTTGTTGTGGATTTTCTCAATAAAGTCATTCTACATCTTCAGATAATTTTATTATGTGAATGGGAAGTTGGGAACAGAATCCTTAGATTCGTTGTAGGAGTTTATGCTTTACCGTGACTAAGTGGTGATAACGAGGCTTTAATTTGTTCAACTTTAGTTTTGAAATGAGTTCTCTAGCTTGTAACTTTGAGAAGTTCTCTATTCATTATGTTACTTGGGACCTGACTTCTGTCTTGATGGTGCCAGGCTCTTGTAAGAGGACATCAAGTGAGGAAACAGTACAAGAAGGTAGTCTGGTCAGTAGGAATTGTGGAGAAAGCAATTTTGAGGTGGAGGCGGAAAGGGTGTGGATTGCGCGGATTTCGATCAGAAGGACTAATAGAGGGTCCTAGTATGCAAAACAAAAAAGATGATGAGTATGATTTCTTGAAAGCGGGTAGGAAACAGGCTGAAGAGAGGTTTCAAAAGGCACTTGCTAGAGTGAAGTCCATGGTACAGTACCCGGAAGCTAGAGATCAATACCAAAGGATGCTAAATGCGGGTACAGAATTTGAATTGACATCCAAGGTATTTCTCTTTCTACAAGTGTAATTAGTATTTATATATTTTCGTGGGTATAATATATACTGATGAATTCTTAAGTAGCCAGAGAATTGTTGAGGACAAATAATTCAGGTTAACAAACTGGTTGTCATGCCTACTACTGCTGAAGAAATCAAATGCCCAAATTGATCTAGTTGTCTCCTTTCAAAATTTGGCATGCACACACTGATAGAACAATGTTTTATATCAAACCCTTTAATACTTCCTCGGGTGAATGGCTCTGTCTTATGATATTCATTTCTTCAAATTCCAAGTACTTCCTAGTTATTGTGGCAATCATCCTCTCTGATTTTCTTGAAGTTATCTTATGTGAGTTAGACTAAGTGACAGGATTTAATTGCAACTGTAGTTGTGGAATGGCTGTGAGAAAGTGCAGAACTAGAGATTCTGACCCATTGTGCATAAACTTATATTATCTGGACTAACTTGATTCTTAGAAAGTACAAAGAACTCAAGTCTATGGACAAGTTATCATTGTTATACAGCAAACAAAAGGCAGTTAGCCCTACGCCATCTGTTAAATCTGACTACCATGCAAATATTGATGAAGCAAACCTTCTTTCATCCACCATGTATCCCTCTCTCTTCCCGCTAGCACTGATGACCTTTAGCAATCTCAACCCTTCACTTGTTTGGTACTCTATTATGGGCATATAATGGCATAGTGATCCACTGAATCATTGGTAAACAGTCTCGAATGTGCAACACCTGTGTGTGGAGGAATTGCTGTCCCAACTGAACATTCAAGATATTAATATACACACGAATCAGACATAACATATCTCAGATGGGAGTTAGGGTGGGCTTGTCATATTGTGCTTCTTACTCTTTTCATTCGGCAATAGGAATATTTGCATTGATGTGCTGATTTTACTGAAATGCAACCTGCAAATGGTATCTTTGTACAGACCATATATGAGAATTTTCTGCGGGGGCCAGATGGAACTGATGAAGATGATGATCTAATCGACTTTCAAGAGCTGTTAGGGGAGGAAGACGACACTTACATGCCGACTGCTTGATTGCCTAAGTTTGTTTTACTGTCCTTTAAGTTTTACCTCAGTATGCTGTTCTAATACTACTGTACATATTGGTTAACATTGTTTTTATTCGTACGTATGACAAACATGATGTATGTACTCAATTACCTGACATTATTTGATATAGAATATATATATTTTGTCCTTTTGAAAGCTGTGTAACATAAGGGCTCATGTCTGCTCCACATTCAACAATGGATCCATCCATCCACAGCATGCAACGTTAGGCAAATAAGGGCACAAGCAGGTGATCATGTACTTGGGATTAGGAGGTTATCTTTCAAATTTCAAGCAATTTATTTGAAAAGTAGAGAGATATGTTGTGACCGTTTTGTTACCTTCATGTCCCTATATGTTAATTTGATGCTTTGAAAGGTTGGTTATATGCATACCTTTTGGCCTGGTTACTTTCACCCACTATTCACTGTTCCCACCCCATTATTCAAACCACCCCAGTTGTTTTTAGAAAATGTTAATCTCACCCCATCCTGGAGGTGTGTGATGTGGGAAACAGTGTTTAAAATCTGACTTGACCAGGCTGGTTGAGTTGGTTAAATCTACACCCACTTTGAATTTTGATTTGTTTAGTTTATCCTCAAAATCCGATGGTATAAAAAAATCGGTAAAAATCATTAGCCCACCAATTGAATCAACGGGTTTTTTGAGAATTGATTATGGTTGATTAAATCGATCGGATTTATTATATTCATAGAACTTGTGAATGTGAATCGAGCTTTGATTAAGTCGATAAGAACCTCTCATCTTTTTTAAAGAAATCAAGGGATCAAATTAAGAAAAAAAATTCAAAAAAAAAAAGAACATTTGATTAATTATATGTTAAAATATAAAATCTAATAAAAACTTATATGTTATATTAAAAAATCTTATTATGATTGTAGAAGATCAAATCTGTCACACAACAGAACAAAGAATAAAATGGGCAAGATTGCATAAATAAAAGGGAATTAGATAGGCATACAAGATAAAATGGGCCTATTGAATAAGGTTATCATGACTAATATAATGATCCGGTCAGAAAGCCCATAAAAGAGGTCTAGCAATCCGGACCACCACGTCATAAGCAGGCCCACGTCTTCCACCAGGTCAACCAATGAACAATCTGGTCGAACTCCCGACCAAGCCAAAGTGACTAAAAGATTCAATTTATTCCCGACCTACGTAGGACGGCTAAATGATATTGTCCAACCAAGATAGAGCGACCATGTATCAAAGCCCGACAAGGGTAGAAGCAGTCAGGTTTAAGCTGGTGCATAGGTCACCCATATGTCCACATCAGCAAGATAACAGAAAGATCAAGAGAATATTCTCTAACACAAAAAAAGGACTAACTGTCAAAGAATCAATTACGAAAAGCTGATCTCGAGTTCACATATGTCAATCGATCCCGAGTATAAAAATGGAGGTATCCCCTTTCTTTCTCATATGAGAATCCTATTAGACTCAAGCAAAGCTCCCTCCATAGCGAGAATACTGACTTGAGCGTCGGAGGGGTATTAACCAGCACCACACTGATGTGAGTTAAAGGTGACTGGAGCAGGAGACGGAGTTCAGAGACTTATCGACAGGACGTCCACTGTAACGCCCCAGGCTTACACAGCAACAAATTGTCCGTTTTGCCCCTAATGGGCTCACGGGTTTAAAACGCGTCTTGGTGTGTAAGAGTTGTGTTCACATATAAGCACATACTATCTCCTCCCATTAGGCAATGTGGGACTAAATACCCTCACCCAATCCATGGGCCTCTTGATATTCTTGGGCCTGAGCCAGACATCACAATCACCCCCCTAATAGGTCACACGTCCATCCACACCTACCATCGCGAAATGGACAGGCTCTGATACCAATTGTAACGCCCCAAGCTTACACAACAAGAAATTGTCCGCTTTACCGCTAATGGGCTCACGGGTTTAAAACGCGTCTTGGTGTGTAAGAGTTGTGCTCACATATAAACACAAACTATCTCCTCCCGTTAGACGATGTGAGACTAAACACTCTCACCCTCACCCAATCCATGAGCCCCTTGGGATTCTTGGGCTTGGGTCAGACGTCACAATCACCCCCCCCCCCCTAATAGGCCACACGTCCATCCACACCCATCATCGCGAAATGGACAGACTCTGATACCAATTGTAACGCCCCATGCTTACACAGCAAGAAATTATCCGTTTTCCCCCTAATAGGCTCACATGTTTAAAACACATCTTGGTGTGTAAGAGTTGTGCTCACATATAAACAAAGACTATCTCCTCCCATTAGACGATGTGGGACTAAACACCCTCACCATCACCCAATCCATGACCTCTTGGGACTCTTTGGCCTGGGCCAGGCATCACATCCACCTCCACAAAGAGAGACTTCGAGTGTTTCTTCTCATATCCATAATCGAATCCTGGATTATATCAAGATCCATCCCAAATGAGGACGATCAGATTTCACCTCCCACAATGATAATTATTAAAAATATTAAAAATTAAGATTTGATAATTATGCAAAGATATTTCATATTATTATTTTAAGATGATGTCATGGTTGAAATCCTGTTGATCCAACTATTGAACCCATTCATTTTTCTCTCGTACAATGAATTTAAAATATTGGTCAGACAGAGACGAGGTGGATGGAGAATTATCTCTGGTTGGTTTTAGTTTTTTATTAATAGTTAATCAAATAACAAAAGTTTTATTATTATGTTTCTTAATGAGAATAACAAAAAACACAATCAATTAGAAAAATAATTTATTCATTATGTATATTAAAATAATTATCTATTTCAATATGGGGATGGGTTCCTCCAAGGGACTAAAAATAAATATATCCTATAAATCTGGGGACTAAAACCAAAATATCAAAAAGTGAAAAATTGATCACTAAATCCTATAATTATGGGACTTAAAAATAAAAAACCCTAAATCATGTGTTGAGAGGAGCCATAACATTTTCATAGCACTCCATCACAAATGTCTATCTCACTTGACACGAACTATGAGACTATATCTAGTCCTACAATATCCACACGATATGCCACAAAGATGAACGTCATAAATAGTATGGGCCCAGTTTATCCCGCGTTTTAATGAATCCACCCACCCATATCACTTCATGGATAAAATATAAATAATATATGGATAAAAATTAATAAAAATGAAATAATAATTTAACATGTTAACCTCTTGATTTATGATAAGTGATGACATGTAATTTAACAGGTGGGTCTCACTTATATCAATTGAATGGAATAATACAATTTTAGAAAACCTGAATTGTAAATATCAATTTATTTTCACTTGTAAATACTTAGGTATGTCCACTTATTCTTTTCCTCGTTCTCCAAACATGTTTTTGAGTTTGTTCATTCCTGTTTAAATCTATTCTACCTTTTATTATTAGAGAAATTAATTAGGGGTCCCTTTGATCACCTATCTATTGTTTTGAAGTCCCTAAAAAAATTAAATTTTTTTAGGCTCTTAAGGTGTGAAAAATTATTTTAGGTCTCTCCAACTTAATATTGTTCAAAAATACTGAAAATGTCATCGTTCAATTATGTGAAGGTTAACAATAAACTGAGAAGTGTTAACAATGTACCGGAGATATTTAATAATATATTGATAAATGTTAACGGTTGTATTAAAATAATTGTGTAGGGAGACATTTTTTATATTTTTGAAAAACATCCGGTTAGACTTTAGATGGACCTAAAAATCATCTTTCACCGATTTAGGGACCTAAAAAAATTTAAAAAATTTTAAGGATCTAAAAATAATAAACCGGTGACCACAAAAACACCTAATTAATTTCCCCTTTATTCTTTTATTCAAAAAAAAATTATATAAAATAAAAAAATTAGAAAAATCTAGTGTGCCAAAAACGCAATCCTTGGGATTCCCTGCAAAACAAAAAATCGGTCAAAAAAAACATCCATTTTTAGATTCTCTTTCGCACGTGCGAGGCGTCCATGTGAAATGCGCGCATTTAAAACTCCACCACCTCTGCCTCTCTCTGTCTCTCTCTCTCTAATGGCGTAAACCCCGCTCTCTCTTCCACCCTCCTCCGCCGCCGCCATGTCTCCTCTGCACTCCTCCGCCGCCGCCATGTCTCCTCTGCACCTCAACGGATCCGCCGCCGCCGGAAACCCTTCCAAATCCGACGACACGGGGTGTCGCTGCGTTTGCCGGGAGGAGGAGGTCGGCCTCCCTCGACCGCTCCTCAGTCCGTCCCTCGCCCTCCATCTTGAGCCCGAGTAAGGACTGGGAGAAGAAGCTCCGGAGGTGCGCGGAGGCCGCCGCGAAGGGTTTCGCCATTGGATCCGGCCTCAAGGGGGGGCTCGCGGTGTTCTCGATCCTGGTTAGGTTGAGGAGCCGGAGATCCTCGGCTTCTAAAGCTAGGTCAGGCGAGTTGATGGAGAAAGAATCACTTGGTTGATGTGATCATCACCATCATCAATTCTTTCAATTGAGTGGGTTTTGGTTTTCAGGAAGGCGGGGACGGTATCGAATTGGGAGGCGATCGTGTTTTCACTGAAGGAGACGCTCCGGTATGGTCTCTTTCTCGGTACGTTCGCGGGGGGTTTTGTTTCGGTGGATGAGATTATCGCTGCCATTGGAGGGCACAGCAGGTGAGGCCGTGAGGGGTTGGAAGTTGAGCTGTTTTATTTGATTCATTGAATTTGGAAAGATTGTTAGTTCTGGATGGTTGGTGGCTTATAATGTTTTTCATTAGTTAGTTACATGATATAAAGGGATGTGTTTTTCCATCATGTTATTAATTTTTACTGTATTGGTGAATTTGCATCAGTGATAGAGGTTTTTGTTTGATGGGATTTGAAACTTTAAACTGAACTTTTTCTACTTATTGGATGAAGGCTCTATTGGATAGAAAAAGAGCTGTTTCCACTCTCATGCACCTGTCAAATCAATGTTTCCTATTTCCATACAGTTTGATTTTGAAATTGTATATTCTAGTTATCCGTTACATCCCAGAAAAAGGTCTTTAGGGACCATTTTGTGCACATGTTAACTTTGGGAGCGCTCAAGAATATCAGATGTTGGAACTTCCTAATAAAAGTGCAGATTTCATTTTGATCCACTTGCACCATTCTATGCAAGAATACTGTACAGTGTACTCCTATGAAAAAATTTGAATTTTGTTCACCTGATCAATTAGGAACTTCTCGTCCCTGCATCAGATTGTGGATTTTGTCAGGGCACTGACCATGTAAACTGTATGATGCATTGATTAGGAGTTAGGACTCATTATCTGTTGTGTACAGGATAACCTGTAGAAGCATGTGTTATACTGAATGGGGTAGATGAAATGAAAAAAAAGGGCATCTATGCATATGTTGCATTGATTTAAATTCTTGAGGTACCACTCAGCACCACTCTATCCGACAACTCTGAAAATCTGTTCATAGATTTCAAACTTAAAAATACTATCCTGATGTCCAACCACACATTGTACTTAATGAACAACAAAAGACATATCAAAGGTTGGGGATGATCCTGCTAGCTTGATCTTGAAAAGAACCCAAATGCTGAAGATTTTATCCCTTTGTGGAATCCTAAACTAGGAAAAAAGGATATTAGAAACAAATAGAAAATGGAAGAAAACCTGTTGTATGGCTCATCATGTCACAATTTACACTGGCTATGTGATGCAGACATCATAGCCGTACAATATATAGACGACAGCGAGATCAAATGGAACACAAGAAGAAAAGACATCTTGATCAATCGGGAGCACCGTGACTTCAAACGGCCATAACTTTTGAACCGTAAATCAGAATCGCTATTATAATATGTTCACGTGTTCATATCGACAGGAGTAGTCGTTATGCCACTACGCCATTTTTCGGAGCGTTCTGAGATAGTCTTGGAGATCAAATCGACAGTTCAAAGTTATTTTTAGGTTGTTTTGAGTTGTTAAGATTTTATGCATTTGTTAGGATTTACTATATATAGATTTGAATTTCAAATCATTATTTGAATTCAAATTTGAATTTTAGTTAGGATTAGATAAAGATTTGTTAGATTTGTTTGTACAGATTTAGATAATTAGTTGAGATCCTAGTTTGTTGAGATTCTTTCTATAAACAAGCTTGTAAACCAATTGACAAAACAAATTATTGATTATTGAAGTTATTATTTTTATTATTGTATTTTGTTAGGAGTATTAATAATTGCATAGACCTCCCAATTCTCTAGTATTTCATCGAAAATCAACAGAGTATTGAAGCTCAACCCCCTGGCATTCTTCTTGAAGAATCAACAGCGCGTTGGAGCCTACCGATTTCGTTCCTTTGAACGGATCCGTAGAAGAGCGTGGTTACACACTGCATCACTATGTGAATGCTTCACGCCTTAAGGCAACCAAGGAAACCATCTCAAGTGTTTATCACATATTATTTCTTCCTTTGGAATATTGTTTTTTGTTTGGATAACATGTGACTTGTGCAATGAGATCCCTAAACTTTTCTTTGGCCGACTTGTCTGTTTTTTTCCTGGTTGAACAATTGGGAAATATTCACATATGTTGGACTGATTGGATGACCATCTTCCTCTCCTAATAAAGAATGAGCCTCCCTACATGTCCTGTCTGAAAGGGCATTGGATAAGAAGGTGGTCGATGAACACCTCTGTACCATCACGCATCATACACCTTGCATCCCCATCACATACCCATCTGTTCTTCTTTCTATCCTTGGTGTAAATCTTTCTCCATCAGGACTGGACACATAAAAATTTGGACTTTCAAAGGAGATTTCCTCTGCTAGATATCTTTATATTTTCTCACAATGTGTAACCTATTTCAGGGACCCATCATCAATTAAATCAAACCCAGCTAAAATAAAAGAGATTTTTTACCTTTAGTCCAGAATATTTTATCCCTTTAATGCTCAATCAGGGAACCTCATTTTCATATTTAGTGCTTGGAAAAATTCATCCATTTCCCCCTATTTCAGTCCCCTCCTGAACATTTGAAACCAGTTTTTCTCCTTACTCTGAATGTGCAAAACATCTGTGACATGGTCATTTTTAGTTAGCATTAGACTAGACAACCTTCCAAGAATCTAGGTCAAAATCTCTCCTTTCTGTCATCTGCTTGTCCAGACTTTGGATCTTCCATGTTCCCCAACTTGAAATGGATCTCCCTATGAAAAGATTCAATTTGTTTGTTTCATCAATAAATTGGAATGTTCTATGCTGTCTCAGGGCAACATGAACCTTTTATCAATTTTTAGCATCAATCACAAACTGCTGCAGCTCAAAGTGCTCTGGTTCAGTATTGAAATTGTAGTTATTTATCTTGTATCATAAAAGTAATTTTCCGTATGGAAAAGCACAAACCTTGTTATGATGGGAATTCTTAATCTGCAAATAATTATAATCAACAAACTTTTCTTTCAAATTTATTTTGACGAAGTCAATTGATCTTTTTCTACGACTTGTATGTGGAGCATCCCTTTATAATTGGTTTTGGTATATATTGAGTTGTTCATGAGATCAATCCTCATAGAAGAATTAATTGAATTTGCAACTGTACAAACAATGACTGTACACGCTTCTCCTTTTGCTTTGTGCTTAATAGCTTATTCTCATTTTATTCCAGGACGGTGAGCTGGCGGGCACTGTTAGCAGGCTTGATTGCTGGACCTTCAATGCTCTTGACGGGTCCAAAAACACAGCACACGAGCTTGGCTATATACATTTTTATGCGTGCTGCTGTTTTGGCATCCCGTTGTGGAATAAAGAGCAAACGATTTGGAAAGATTTGTAAACCTTTGACATGGTCACACGGTGATATTTTCCTTATGTGTCTCTCCTCTTCTCAGATTTTGTATGTTTTCTTTCTGAACATTTATTATTTTATTTTTGCATCATTATCTAACAGCTGCCCCAAGATTCTTTTACTACAATTAAACTTAAAGTAATAGCAAGCATATATGAATTGTGAAATTTGAAACAGATTGAAAGCTGGTGTAATATTTTGTCAAACCCCATGAATAGATATTTATTCGACTATTTTTTAAATCTTATAAATTTCTTGAAACAGTCCTGAATGAGAACGCCATAGTCTCTTGTATCGGCTGCATCTCCAAGGCCTTTTTGCAATCGATATTTTATCATTTTGTGTAAAGGGACTCTACTGAATGTGAAAGAAGGGCAAACATGTTTTAGTACAAGAAGTATATGTGAGCCTATTTCACTGGGTCATGTAGCCAATGCCAAAATAAAATTTTAGATTCTAAACATGATGTAGTTCAGCACATTTTGAGCCATAGTTAGCAATATCTTATTTTTCTTGTTCTTATCCAAGTCTATGTTTATATCTGCATATATCTGAATGAAATGTTAAATTTCATCAATCTGGAACATTTCTTTATCTCCCTCAAAATTTTCTTCCAATTTAGTTGGCATTTGTATCGTTCAAAATGATCTGATCATTAATTAACTTAGTTGTAAAGCACATGTAACATTCTCAGGTGTCCATATAAATATGGACCATTAAAATTGAATTTTGCAAAGTTCCCCAACTTGTAACCTCCTAATATATTCGCTGAATATATCATACTAAATTATCTTTTGCAGGTCTGCTTACATATTGAAGCAAGAAAGTTTGCCTTCATCGTACAAGTCTTTTCTTAACAAGCATGGTGGAAAGGATCCAATTATATTGCAAGGAGTTAAAGAAATTGCATGTGGTATTCCTTTCACTAATTTGGAAGGAATAATGAATTATTACAAGTCCACGGGTGTTGATATTCAATTAGATCAACAAATGAAAGTTCCCTGTTCTGTATGTATCTCCATTTTTTTCTGTAGTTTATTTGCTTTCTCTGATATTTTCTTTTTGAAAGAAAGATGGAGCAAACAACGGAGCTTGAATCCTTTATTTTTTTTTAATCTATCCGTATCTCAGAAAAAGATAGAACTGATCTTTCAGGCTGATAGACTAGGTCTGCATGATTCTGATGATTAACATGATTGTTGTGCCATAGTTGATAGTTGTATAAACTGTATAATATTGCATTTTTTGCATATTTGTAAAATTTTCAAATAGTTAGAAGGACCATCCTCGTGATATGAATTTTTCAGGGATTACGTGTAGGAGATCTTAGCCATTGTTTGGATGGAGAATTGGCGGGGAGGGGGAGGGGGGGGGGGGGGGGGGGGAGGGATAACGAGGGATAAGGTGGAATAAGGTTTTTTGGGTGTTTGGATACTAGGAATTAGTGAGAATTTGGATCCCATAATTAACTAGTATAAATGGGAATTGGGATTCCAATGCTTGTGCTTGGTATGCATATGTGGGCCCCACAGGTCATGTCAATTTTTTCCCTTTTTGTACCCATGCCTTCTCCTCCTCCTCCGAGCAGAGGCTGCCAAGGTTAGTTTTGGTTACAGTGGTGGTGGTTCATGGTGGCGATGGCGGTGGTTCTCGGTGGTGGTGGTTCTTAGTGGATGTAGTGGTGATTCTTGGTGGCGGTGGTATTGGTGGTTCTTGGTGATGGTGGTGGCTCTCGGTTTGATGGTGATGGTAGTTCTAGCCGCTAGGTGGTGGTGGTGGAGCTCATAGTGGAGGTGATGGTGGTCCTTCATGGTGGTGGTGGTGTTTGAGGTGTTGTTGGTGGTGGTGGTGGTGATTTGTGGTGTTGGTGGTGGTTTATGGTGGTGGTGTTGGGGAGGGTAAAAATGTATTATCCATACTAGTGTAGTTATAAATCCTAAAATAACCCAATTCTCTATCCAAACGGGGGCTTAGGGTTTTTAATATAGGAAAAAAACAAAAAAAAAACTAACAGTTCTTTGCAATTAGCGCCATTAAGATATAGAAAATGCCTTGTGGAATTAGGGTTTTCATATATGTATAATATATTCATACTTGAAACGGGCTTCTTACATTGGCCTTATCAAACCTCTAGGTTATCAAACTCAGTCTTGGCCAGTTCGCTTTTCATAAAGCTGTTTGAAATTGTGGAACCAAGAATTTCAGATGATTTGTGGTTGTGGAATAAAAACCAAAAGGGAAACATTTTGTGTTCTAAAATTGAATATTTTCATGTCTCACGAAGACACTTATAGGATAAAATGATAGATTAATATAGAAGGATCAGCCATGTCAAATATGTTGAAAGCACTGCAGTGGGCTGTTGTTGGGCATTGAGAGAATACATGGTCAATTGTGGTTTTATCATCTCCTTTAAGCTAATAAATGGATGTCTGGGATCTTATTGCAGATAAGCATTACTACTACTTGGGATGTAACATAAATATATGGAAAATTTCAAGGAAACCACTCAAATATCAGCAACTAACCATTGAATGCACTTATACTGCTGTCTCCAGTAATCTGAACTTGAGCATGATGTGCATCGTTGTTTTCTAGTATCCATTCTTTATCTATTCCTGATTAATTATTTTGGATAATGTCTAGTCAATGAATTTCAATGGTAGTCACTGCATTGCCCGATGTAAGTTTGTGACCGGAAGAGTGATTATATTATTCTGCCCACTCATCAAAGACGTGCACAACATTGCTTCTTGAACACATTGAAATAGAAATGGGGATGACCAACCACCACAAGATACTAACTGCAGTTTACCAATCAGAATAATATGTAGGGATGAACCAGTCAGCTATGGTTTTAGTATAATACACAATTATGTGATAAAACACATTTGCCATTTCTTAGCCATCTGGAGCTAGAATGGTTATTTAAATTCTCACGAAATGTTTTGGAGGGGTAGAGTATGGAATCGAAGTAATAATCTAACATTGTCAAGTTAGGATAATAGTATAACCCATTTTAAAGATCACATCAAATCTACCTAACAACATTTATTAGTGATTGTTTTCCTTATGAAGCAATTGATGATGGACTCTTAAGACTTTTTTTGGCAAGTAAAAACAAATTTAGGATAATGATGTAATGTCTTGATCCAGATGATATCAGCGTTCTTATCTTGATTTCTAGGTGACTTTTGAGCTTCCTAGGAGACTAATCGCGCTGCATGAAACTTTTTCCACACACCCCATCTACTTGTTACAGGTCTGACAAAATAAGACAATAAAACCGGCAGATATTCCTATCTTGACTGCTGGCCAGTTGAGTCATCATCATCTTCAAAGAAATTGAATCTTCTTGCATCTGTATTGCATGGCATTTCTTTTTCTTTTTGTATCCTTTACATTGAGGCGGAGTTGCTCTCTTTCACATTACAATCAGAAAAGCATGCTATTCGGTATGAGTTTCTTTGAAATGTAATAGAAGTCTTTGCATCTCAATGTTGTTCATTTTCTGAAACCTAGTGCATTTTTTATGCACATGATTATAGATAATTTCAATGGAATTTATATTTATTAGGCCAATGGTTATGCAGATTATTCATGAGCATCAATCATGTGGTGGACATTTCATCCGTTTCCTTTTTCAAGCTTATGGAAGAGCGTTGCCTGTTTATCTTCCAGTTTACTTGATACCTGCACTTATTGTTCATCGGCAGGACCTGTTGAAAAGGTATGAAGTTTCTTCGTTGTCATTATCACGGGTGAGGTGCCTGATCATTTTCTTCATAAATAGTTGCCATCTACATTCCAACATAAACTCTTCCTTCCCACTTCTATCAAGGAGACCTGGATAAACCTTGGGAGGCAATATAATTCTGGTACTACCTAGTTTTTGTGAGGATTGTTGAAAGGTGTGGAATTATGACCACCTGCCTTCATTTTTCGAGGAGGCTGCTGAGGAAGTTGTAGCTTTTTTTTTCTGAAAAAGGTTGACAGATGTACCCCGATTTCATTTATGCAAGATCAAAGTACATAGTTGAATCATAGAAGGATGAGGAAAGAACAAACAAGATTGCAAACAGGATTAATGCAAAGAGAAACACCTGTCCTAACCCATAGAAGAGTTATCTACTAATTCCGGAGGGTTGTCCTCCACCTGCACTAGCTCGAATAGCCTTTTCTCGATAGATACTTGTCCTCTGATATCCACCCTCTTTGCCATACGATAAACAAGCTTCATTCTTTTTATGCTCCTCTCTAGCGTGTCCCAAATGTTTTCCACATACACTCTGGCTCCTTCAAATTCCGTTTGATTTCTTTGCCACCAAATAGCCCATGCACCCGCCGGAACTATGGATTATGATGAGTTGGATACTTTGCTGTTATTCCCTTTCTTCCGCATTCTTTACTTGTGAGCTGCATTTCCTCAAGTGATGAGAACAAAGATAAATTTGTTGCAGCTGCTAGAAGACGCCACACTTGTTCAGCGATTGGGCAACGGCAGAAGAGGTTATCCATGGCCTCTGGAGCAGCATTACAGAGTACAGAGGTTATGGAATCTCCCGGATGCCACTTTGCCCGGTCCTATCCTAGCCACATAAAGCACTTCACTTTTAATGGAATATTCATCCCCCAAATCTGCTTGTATTTTTGCAAGTTGCAGCATTTCCATATTCGGTGGAATGTTCCACCTCAGCTCTGGGATTTTAAGAGAATAAGATCCATTATTGTTATTTGGTAGCATAAAGGCTTGATTTTCATGATCTTTATATACTAGTCCAAAATACTTATTAGATTTATTGGTTAGAAGAAACCTGTAGACAGTTGACAATTGTGATGGGCCTTATTTAATTGGGGGGGCTTGTGCTCTGGTGCATATATGGTTTTGCCCTGTGGTGCAATGGATGCAAGAAATATGTTATTGCTGAAAGATATTGAGAATTTTGGCAATACTTTAAAAGCAAAATAAAAGGTTTTATTTTATTTTATGAAAGGTAGGCGCAAATAGGGGCATACGCACAATATACCTGTTTGATTATCAATGGATTCTTTACTCCATCGGCGATGATACTGTTGTTTAAGCCAATGTACAAATTACGGCAGAGGCCTAGAGCAATATTGAACCCATCATCTTAAATTAACAGATTTTTTTTCTTTTGACAAAGGTAGGAGCTTAGCACCTCTAATTTTATTAACAGTTGTTTCCTATGTGTGGTGAATGTTGTTGGTAGATTGTAAGATAAACCTCTTTATTAACGGTTGATGCATTCCTATGTGGGGTGAATGTCGTTGGTAGATTGTAAGATAAAGTGTGGGATATTAGCATTCCTTTTGGAGATAATTTTTACAAATTTAACTGAAAAGGGTGAAAAGGCATGCATGCTTTCTAGGGAAGGCAGTGATAATATTTGATGTATCTTGGTCCTTTTGATGTAGTGGAATAGTTGAGAGGGTTGCTTCAACTCTGTGTTGGTGAGGGGAGTTAGTCCTCATCTCAATAATATGATTTGGTTTTGCATATCACAGTTCATTTCCTCCTTGTTTGGACCATATAATTTTACTATTGGGCGCTTTTTAACCATGCTGTAACAGTTATCTAATGATTTCTCTATTGGATTACATGCCAGATGTTATGCATTATAGTATTGAAATTACGAAATAATTGAATCAGTCAAGAATGATGGTGATTATTTGGCAAATGAATAATTTGAAAAATTATACTAAATATTAGGAAATTTACAGTTTTAAAAGAAATTATCATTTTATTCTTGAATATTATTCATTATAAACTTCTAGATTCTTGGAAGCCATTCTTCTTATCATCTAATGGTGCTCTGTTGGGAACTTGGTACATGCAAGATATTATGAATTGTAGTTTTCAACATGATATTAAGAAAGTATTGCCCCTCAAACAAAAAGGAGACTAGGGATCTTTAAAACAAAAGGAAACCAAGAGAACAAAGGTGAAAGAAACACAATAAAAAGAGGCAAAGGAGGGGAAAAAAAGGAACAAGAAAACCAAGACCATCGATTTACAATTATGGCCCTTAACACTCAGTCAACTCAATGGAATTGATGAAGCTTTCTCCAATAAGAAAAGAAATTCAAAGTCCAAACTTGAAGTAGACCCTTGATTGCCATTGAAATGTTTTGGGTGTAGACCCTTGATTGCCATTGAAATGTTTTGGGTGTGATTTTTTTTTATGGAACGAGCCTTCATTTTTACTAACCAGAAGCTCCAGCACACTGAATGGGTATGGTTCCAATATACTTCTCCCTTTTGGTTCAGTCCGCTTTCTTGACCAATCTCCGAAGCCTTTCTTGAAAAAGATTCATGAACATGATTTCAGTAGTTTTTTCTTGGATGGTCAAGAATCTTCGGCACAACATGTATGGCCTATTTACAAAACATGTTCAATAGCATAGTTGTTAAACTACCAAATCATTGAATTAGTCGAGAATATTTCACGATTATTTGACTAGTGAATAATTTTACAAATTAAGCAAAAACTAAAGGACTTCAACTTTAAACAATATGTTGTTATATATTCTTGGATTGTTTTTTTTTGGTGAACTTTCTAGATTCTTGCAAGCCACTCTTCATGACAACTAATGGTGCACTAGACCCAATTCATGTATATCTTAATTAATGTGCTTCCAAATACCTGAAATTTGATTTTTATTTTTTACATTGTCAAATTATCCCAGAACTACACTTGCTACTTGCTAGTATTGTCAATAGTACTTTCTGCATACATCTGGTCATAGTAATGTCTGCTTTACTCAGTCAAAATAATGCTTTACTCTATTTGCACTTTTTTTATTAGAATCAGTTCTCTTTAGCATAGCATTAAATTACTGAAGGATCTAGTGGGAGAAGCCTTTAGTTTTTTTTCTTTCTTTCTTTCAATTTGTTTTGGACATCATGCAGTTGGTGTTTACTGATCTTTACTAGGACCTTTTGATATATTGTCACTCTACTTGCTTCTATATATTTTTTTCAAAAACTTCTCTTTTCTTGTATTCTGTTTCATATATTGCCTGCTGAATGTTCTGCAGGCCCTATACAATAGGGGCAAAGAGTCTCTTTGGTACAGCAAGGTCGAGCTTGTTCCTTTCAGTGTACTGTTCTTCGGCCTGGTAAGCATCACTGTTTTTGTATCTCATGCATCCCAAGCATTATAATCTATGTGCGTTGCAATTGATCTAAGAAGTTGATATTTTTAATGAATATGTCAACATTTAGTTATTATCTGATATATAATCTAAATTTATGTTGTTTGGGAATTTTGTGCATAAACAATGGTGCTATTGGTAAATATTTCCGAGACACCAGAATACCAGAATATTGGGATGGACACTCATTATTGTTTTTCTCAGCTTTTTTGGGATATCCACACTACTACAATATTGTACTTGTATGGTTTCAGACATCAGAACGTCATGAAATGCTTTTTTTTAAGTGTTACTAAAAGGTTAGACATCACGTTCTTTCCTTTGTTGCACTCTTTTATGATAATGTATAAACTATGGTCGTGCAGCCACAATATAAAAATATTAAAATGTAAGAAATGAAAAGGAGCCATCTCTTTTCGGTTTATCAGGCTTTCTTTTATTCTAATTTGGATGTTGAAGCAATCATGTTTATCAGTTAAGATTACACTTTAATCGAGAGTAAATAATTGACTGGAGACTGATCAGTAGAAGAAGAGCAGTTTTTCACATTCCCACATCTTCCATATTCTTACGTTAAAAAGGTTGGCAAAGCATGACATTTGTTCCAGTTAGAACACCTTTGTTACTTGTCATGTTTGTGTTGTGATTTGTTTATATTATATGCTAAATAAAATTCTGATTGTTTTATACAACAGTGTTAAACACCAGATGCATGCATTGTTCATTTCTATTGCTATTGAATTTTTTTATGGCATCAGAGTTGGGTCGTTATGGCCCCTGAAAACCTTTGCACTTCGTTGCTAACATGACTTATTAAACCTCATCTACAACATTAACTATCTCAAAACATCATTCATTATCCATATACGTATGAACATAAATCTTTATATATGAACCAGTTAATCCATTTTTCAGGTCGTGGACATGCACACTCTTCAGGATTTTCCAGAAATGCAATGTTCCTATGGTTGCCATGGGAACGGTAAGCAGTGACAACTTTTCCCCTTCAAATGTAGCCATTCTTTCCCAACTTCCCCCCTTCAAATGTAGAGATGACGCATTTGCTGTGATCACAGTTCCCCACAGGTCTGGCATTGTTGATCGAAAAGAAGAGCAGGCGCATCGAAATATCGCTATATTGCTTCGCTCGCGCCATCGAGAGTTTCTTCACCTGCATGTCGGACGTCGGCCTGTTCCCGCAAGCAACAAAGCTGAAGCGTCTTGACGTGGTGGTGTTCAGCCTATCGACGGCCATCATAATGCATTGTTACGCATGCGAAAGAGATGTTTTCCGTTCCAAGTACCTGAACGTGCTTGACTGGGTGTTTGGCGTGCCTCCAATGTGTGATGACGAACAGAGCAAGACAAGTGACAAAGAAGAAGATCACAATACAATGAAACAAGACATGCAAAACATGCAATTAGGTCAAGATATATGCTCAAGAAGCTCAGTAGAGTAAGCCATATGCAAATGCATGCAGGGATGTGAAATCAAGCATTTGGAATTGGGTGGAGGACATGGAAATGATTATTTATCTGTCAGGTTTGGTGTTTCATTGTCATTCATATTTATACACGGGGGGGGGTTTCATTATTTTTCTAATTGTATACTTCTAATTGAAGGAAATGAAAGAAATCCGGGCTTCCATGACCAGTTTCCAATGTAGGATAATGTTTTTATGAGTTCAATTTTTAGTCTTATTTCTTGAGAAATGGAGCAAAAAGTCAGGCTGGTTCTAACAGAGCCACTTTTGTGTAATTATGTTTATGAGATATTTGGATTGGGGGCAAGATAGTGGGAAAGGGATGGAATGCCATGGAAAGCTTATGTAGAAGGTGTGGTCAGGAATGCCATCAAAAGCTTATGTAGAAGGTGTGGTCATGTAGCTTTTTTAAATAGTGTAATGTGGATTTAAAATAAGCTATTTTTGTAGATTATTTATCAAACATCACATATGATCCTCTTCATGTAAAATCTAGCCTTTTTTATTACCCAAACCTGATTTTTTTTATTTTACCAAAAAGTTTGTTTTCAAAATTCAAAATGAAAGGCTTCCCATACAAAATCTTTTTTTGTGTTGTACCAGTAGTGAAATTTTTTTTTTTTTTTTGGGGGGGGGGGGGGTGTTTAATCCTCTTGACCAATCAACTTTGATTGTTGGGGGTTTACTATCATGTGTGAGTAAAAATTGAAAAATAATTTAGTGGTATTAACATAACGGTTCAAGGCTTACATGTGAAAATGATAAGTCTTGATATCGAATCGAGTCTTGACGCTGATTTACTCTCGTGTGTTGACACACAAACGAAAGTAACCTATCCAGCTCGGCTAAAAGGTCAACTATAGAAGACCTCTCCGATATTAAAAACAAAAAAAAACCACATTTGATTGTTGAGGCCAACTTCTAACTTTCTGATTTGATATCTTTCAGGCGATTAGCCGGGTTTTTTCTACCTATCAAATATGGCTAGTGATCGAATATTCTTCGATTTATCGACTTGAGTCTGTCTAAGAGAAAGCACCATTTTCATGGACAAGATTCCTCTATTTCTTTTTCCCTTAAATTAACATCTGAATAAATAAAGACTGATATTTTAAAACCCTCCACTTTTTTTTTGGAGGGACCCTCGTGGCTGATTTTATGGTCGAGTTAAGAAGGCTACCTCCGTCTGTTTGCCCCGGTCCCACGAAATTTTTTTTTGAATAATCGTCAACAAACAGATGGATAAATCAACACGAAGACTGAAACCCAGGACCTATCGATAATACCACTAAACGCTGAACCGTTATGCTATGCTCCTACCTTCTTCATTGAACGTTTTAACATGCAATTGATTCAAGTATGCAGTTTTATGTTTCTCGAGTAAATGGGTTATTATTCTTTAAAAAATATACTTTGCACCTAAAAAATAAAAAATCAAAGCACCTGAAAACTGTAAAAATATATATATAGTTATTCAAAGAAAAAAAACTAAACCAAAGATTTATGATTATAACACCCACCAGTTGAAGAACAGCAACTAGTTTACCTTACAAAAGAGTGTACCGAAAAAAGAAAAAAAAATCTGCAGTTGACTAGCAGGAGTTGCCTGCAGTTGCATTTTCTATGGTAAATATTCCCAGTCAAGAACACAAGAGATCTCCCCCTCCCCTTCTCAAATTCTCAGTGCCATTTACACTCTTTTTTTATTGTCAAAACATGGGATTTTGTTTAACACCAACCTCTGTACATCCCATACAACTCATCTTCACCATACTTCCGGCGATGACCTCAATCAATAAAAAGGAGTTACCACTCCTTGAAGAAAAAAGAACAGAACCGCATCTGATACTTCAACTTTTGCTTCCAAGGCTCTCATAGAAGAGGATGTACCCATGATCTGTATTGCTCGAGTACTCCTGTGCGGATCCAAAAAAGGTTTGCACAGCAGACTCATCAATCATCTCCACGTTTTCGTCATCAAAGAACAACCGCGAAGAGGGAGTGGAGTATTCAGAGTCCACGTCTTTTACTGTGTTGCTCAGCTTCAGCTCCAATGGGAACACAACCCTGTATGAGAGCTTCTTATACCGGCTAAGTTGCTCGATGTACTTGAAGCGCTTCAGATGGATCACTAAGATATGTGGAGGTTTCTTTATTTTCATCTGCTTTTGAGCTTCTTGCAAACAGCATTAGCAATACTAATTTAAGTGATATGTCTGTTTCAAACCAAAAATAGACTTTCATGCAGAGATGATATGGAAATCCAGTGTAGGAATTTTCCCTGTATATGGAAATGCAGGGAAAATCCACATCCCAATAGCAGAACCTGTGATTCTTCTATACCTAACTGAAAATCTTTCTTTGAGACAAGTGGTGAAGACAAATCAATTAGCAGCAGGTTACATACTTAAACCTTCAATATAGGAATAATGTAAAAGAACTGGATCATCATTACATAGAAACAAAACAACTGCCATTCTATAAAAAATATGGAGAGGTTATGCACGCCAAGTGAGATAACAGAAGATGATATGCATTCAGATTTTATTTTTTATTTTTTTTAAAAAAAACACTATCCCCTGTTGTTAAGTCAAACGAGGCAATATGTTGACGCGCTACACTATCATGATGAACCAGCAATGGTATATCATTTCCTAGTTGGCAGATTTACTCTTCTATATTTTATCATGGCAAGTTAAAAAAATATATTTATTTTGGCGAAGAACTTCTATATGGGATGACTATAGAAGCATTTAAGTATAATAGTGTCTGTTCCTGTGCAAACTATTGGTTAAAATTTCAAGATCACCAACACTTGAAATCTGGAGGATAACTGCAGATCCAGACCACATGGCATCTCTGCTGAGTCTTTCTACCAAGACTTCCCTTCCTCCCCTTTTGTTCTACTTATTTTCTTATTTTGCTTTTAATTTTGTTACTTTATTTCCTCTCACATCCTTCAGTGTTGTACTTCAAAATCTTCAATGAAATCGTGGTAACATCTACCTCTTTTAAAAAAAGTCTTTCTACCAAAAAGACACATCTTACATGAGAAATCCATATGCAGTGGAAGTGTAGATATTTACTTCACTTCAACAATGCACGAAGAAGAGGATATAGAATCACCAAGCAAATCGACAACACGTTGAATAAGGTCTTCCTTCTTTCCTCCGACCTTGGCTTTCTTAGTGACAAGGAAGCATTTCAGTTCTGGAACAGTGAGGGATCCGAGCTGGCTTCTCTTGTAGTAATCATTTACCTGAAGTTTGTAGATACCATTATTATCAGTCATCATCTTGGAAGTTGTAACAAAATTAGATGACTAAGGTTGCGAAAATATATCGAAACCTCACCTTTGTGGTGATGTCTGATGGATCAACATGTTGCTTTGCCCGCTTATTTGGTGCATTCTCCTGTATATTATCTCTTGTTTGAACTGCACATGTGAAATCGAGAGAAACTGCACATGTGAAATCGAGAGATTTTGCGTTTCAACTAAATTAAAAGTCACAATAAACATATTTTTCATGGGTCTATGTTCAAAATGAAACTCTGGAAGTATGACAGAAAAGATGGTTATATTGTCAACCTCTTCATAGCTCATAATGAGTTGTTGGTCTATTGGTGTGATTAGTATAATTTTGATTTGTGGGATCATGATTGCCATGGCTTTGCAAATAAAAACTGAACTGGGATAAGACAGGTTCAGCAAAATGCCAAAATTTGATGGAGGGCAACAGTATTTCTGAAAGGAATTATTGGGGCTTGGATAACAATAATTGTTTTCAGTAAAGGGTTCATCAAATTTTGCATCTCTCTCTCCAGGAACCAAAGCTGTCATATTAGATGAGATGGCAGAGCTTCATTCCTTAATGGTCACACCTATATACCAATTCATCAGCATCATGCCTAAATAATAGCTGATTGATTCAAATCAGCATTTCCAATAAAATTGACTTATGGTATCACAAACTACATGCTTATTATCGGGAAAGTTACTTTAGAACTAATCATGAGCTAAGATAATAAAAAAAAAGCCTACTATTTATATGAGTTGGCGTGGTTGGACACAACACATAAATATATTGAATGTAGAATGTCTGGAATGAGGTTGCAAAGATGTCACTGTCATAAAAAAAAGCTTTTGACATACAATTTATAATCCTGGCCCAAGGAAAAGATTATGTTGATGTTTACCATTGTCAATCACGCCAAGTGAAGTAATTTTTTGGATTATAAATCAGGTTTGTCTAACTTAGGAAACCATAGTTACTGTTAATAGTGTTAAGCCCATAATACACAGAATTTTATGAACTTGTCTTGCAACTGTTCAAAGTCAGCAATCCTTTTCTATTCATTGAAGGCACTAAATTAGACTCAATCCATTTAGGAACATAGGATAAACAAATTCAAATACAAGCATGTACATGGAACTATAATATTTATTTAGTGAAGAAAGGACTAACCAATTTCAGATTCTGCAAGAACTTCAGTCTTCTTTATCCTTGAGGTCTTGGAAGTCTGGAAAAGGAATATGATAACAGATTACTCCAAGTACACAAGATTAAAGGCTAGTGAATCACTTCATTCAAATCTTGTGTATCCAACTATCAGCAAATCATCCAATATCACTTGTGGCATGGTTTTTTGCAGCTTGAGCAATGTCCAAAATCCTAATGTAACTTGAGTTTAAAAATTATTTCTCATGTGCCACAGTATAATCAAATAAATTGTTTACTTACTTTCTTCTCAGAAGCTTTACCAGATGCCTGCTTTTCTGTGGAGGGTTTGCCCTTGGAAACAGAATTGGATCTGTGACTACCTGAGAGTAGGAACCCACATATAATTCAAATTTCTTCAGAGTAACATCCATTTAAACATGGAGCAAAAGCTCTTGGATTTTAAATAATTTGTACGCCCAACTTATTACCATGGGCTATTATTATGGGACAATTTTGTTGTACTGAGTTGTTCGCATGTGAACCTTATGAACAATGATAGATTATAGTAGAAAGGAAATGAATCACTAAATACCTTTATCATTAGAAACTAATGGCAGAGTCTCCTTTACCTTGCAATCTGTGAGGAAGCATCATTAATACAAAATAAAACCATTTTTAGTCAATTTCACTATTTTTAGAGAATATATTATGTCCAATCCACTGGAAATAGATTTCCCAATTTTAATTAGAACAACAAGAATGACTGGGATTCAGGCTTGTGTAATGGTGATGATGAACATTAGTTGTGACTAATAATGGTCTGTCAATGAAGGAACTCTGTTATATCTGTTGCATGTGACAGATATAGTGGATTAAAATTACCTGAATGAATAAACTTTCCAGAAGACTTGCTTCCCATGAAAGATGGTTTAAAATGATCAGTTGCACTTGCATCTACAGAAACAACATTCTGTAAAGATTCACATGAATCCCCTTCAGTGCCATTGCTTGTAGGTTTGGAATTTCCCTGTCTCCCATTCTGTTCTGGAAATTTATGAGCAAGGACTTGCTCAGAACCTGACCTGGGAATACGAAAACCTAGCACCAGGGAAGATGAAACTCATAAAGCATATGATGTTGTGCATAAATAAATTACACTGTATGCCTTCTAATGATTACCTCCTTTAACAGATTTTCGATCCTTGAAAACTGGCCGGTATTTCATGCATGCATCCGTCGAAACAACTTTCTGAGAAACTTGATCTGAATCACCTAATAGTTCCATAGTTGGAGAAAGAGAGCCCCCGTGAATCTGATCCTGCTCTAACTTCTTGTTGACAAAGAGAAGTCCAGAAGCTGGCTTTGGAGTACGGAAATCTAACATCAAGGCCAAAGTACACGTTAGAAAAGGAAAATTTTTGGAAAATGAGGCCAGTGACAATATTTATGCAAGCAAAAAAATACCTTATACCTTGATCTGACAGCATTCTTCTTAAGGCAGAAAAAATATCATTTGTACTTTCTTGTGCATCAAGTTTGTTTTTGAGGGATGGGATGTTATCCGTTGCCTTCTGCCATAAAGGAAGGTCTAAACCAATACCAATCCGACAAATATCCTGCAATTCCGGGCCATATTGTAATACATACAGATCATGACGCAGTATTCATAAAATTTCCTTCAAACATTTTAGGATACAGGTTTTACTTGATCAATATCCAGGAATAAAATCCAGTAAAAGTTAAATATCCAATTACATTTTAAAAAAAAACAATTTTGGCAAGCATGCTAAAGAAAAAATAATATATATTACGGAAATGGTTTCCATATCAAAAAGAAATATATGAGCAATACATATGCAAGACCTCACAAGCATTCTGGCCTGAAGAACTCCAACTAGAATGAAAATAAATGATGGTTATGTAATGACAGTTTTGTTTTTAAAGGACAGAGTTGGTTGACACTGATAGAATGGAGAAATTATACAACACAGAGGAATATAACAAAAATTCATGATGTATAAAAGTTAAAGACAATAGTTGAAGATATACATATCTCTAGAACCACCACATCTGAATTAATCTACTGAGCACCACTGAGGTAACCAATTACCTTGGTCTTTAGCTGTCCTCCGCCGAAAAAGTCCCAAGCTTTGATATGCCGGGAGAATGGCATCAGTAAATAAAAAAAAATCACTCTTAGGTAAATAGCTCAACATAGTGAGAAAGAATAGTGAATTGGCAACTCAAATGGGTAGGTTATAAAAGTACCCATTAATAACCTCACTGAGATCTAATATAGATATAGAAAGACTGACCTTCAAATGCTGTAAAAAAAGACTGAAATGCACATATAGACTTTAAGGATCTGACAGTTTGTGGAGCTGGGGTCAACCCTGAACTTTGAAGAACAAAGGAAGATGGAAACCTACCATGCAATCATACAGGGCAGAATGTATTACTAAATGTAATATGTAAAGATTAAATTCTTAAAAAATGTATCTTTCATGACAATGCCTAACAGTGGTTCTTCAAAACAAGAAGATACTAAGGAAAAGCAAGCAACCATTGTCTATTTACATGGCCACTTCGTGTAATTTGGATGTTCATGAAGAAATCACTCTGCAGCGCTAAACCATGCTGCACTTCACATGATCCAAGTTATAATGGGAGAAAAAAAAATTCAAATTTAATGACTTCCAAAGGAATGAACATTAGCACCTTGAAGGACCAGAGCTCCTCCAAGCGATCAAAATGCTTCCCAGAGGGAGGCGATTTGCTGACTCCTATCATCATCAGAATAACGCATATGCAAAAAGTCCCACTAAAATGGCATTATAGCTACTATTAAACAAAAGAGGAGCCATTTACCTATCACATGACCATCAACTAGAGAGGGGAGAATGGAGCACGATGTCAAGAAAGAATCACAATCCACAACCACTTCCTCGCCACAGTCAAATTGCTGCCGCAGTTTCAATGAAAGCATGTCCTCCAGCTGATTCAAGCAAAGTCCTAGGTGAACACATAATTTCAGGTACCTCCAAATTACGGTGGTATGTGAGGAATGTACCTTGTGTCTAGTGAATCGAACTACATCAGGCGCAACAATGAAAACAAAGCCATCATTCTTATCCGGTTGCACGGTCTGGATAACAGGATAACTGATAGTAAATAGAGACATTCTTATCCGGTTGCACGGTCTGGATAACAGGATAACTGATAGTAAATAGAGAATTCTACCTGCAAAAACATCATGTTCATAGAGTACGCTATTCTAGCATGAAATTTTTCCATGGGTAGCGTTCAGAAATATGTTTCGATCACATTTGAAATTTCCGCTTTTGCATCAATCATACTTAATCCAAACATGTAAGTGTGAGTGTAAGTGGGCTGTGTAACTGCACTCTTTCAGGGATGTAACAAAAGTATACTTATAATTTCAAAAGCTACTTTTAATTAAAAAGCTCTTTTTCAAACCATTTTCCAAACATTACCATATATTTTGATGACTAAGCTCATATAAACAAAAACAAAATAAAATAAATGAAAGAGATGGATTTGAATACCAGGTGAAACGCAAGTAGGTGCTTCTTCTCCTCATCGCGGGAGAAGCACGAATCGACGAAATAACCATCACAGACGCACCTCCACTCGCGTTCGAGAAAAACACATCTCAGACCGCACTCGATCGCCTTGGCAATCACCGATCCGCACTCCACCTCCTCCTCCTCCCCTACCTTCACCCATAAACATCTCAAAACCACCAAAATTTCCTCTCTCTTTTTTTAATAAATAAAAACCAGAAATCTTAATGAGTGCTCACATGGGAGATGCTTAGGGTTCCGACGATCTCCTCAACAACCTCCGCTGCCGATGTCGATTGATTCCCCTGCAAAACGAGAGAGAGGAAGCTTAGATTCGAAACGACGGAGCACCAGACGAGCGGGTGGTGATGGGGGCGGGGGAGCACCAGATAGATGACGTAGATGTGGTGGGATTGGGAGAGGCAGGAGAGGCGGTGGCGGCGGGAGAGGGACCAGCAGAGGGAGTCAATGTGGAGGGAGAGAGGGGGAGGGAAGGGGGAGGGAGTGGAGAGGGTCAGCTGCCGGAGGTGGAAGGAGGAGGTCGTCGAAGGCGGAGCATCAGATCGCACCAGGATCTTGTTCTTGAACATCTCCGAATTTTCGGAAAACGCAGTTTTTGAGAGGTCAAATGAAAGGATTCAATTTTGAAACGAAGAGAAGAGGTGATGACTTCATGGCGCGGGAATACTGTTTTTTTGGTCGCGCGTGGTTTCGCATGAGTTTGATCAATGACTTCGGTATCGAATAGTCTATAAATCAAAACTTAACTGCGTATAAATCGAATTACACATTTAATTATTTGGTATAAATATCACTCTAATATTGGATCTAGTCAGACATGGGGTTTGATCAATACTAGTTTGATTCATATGTCGTATAGTTCAATTTATAGGCTATGTAATTCAATATGATAGAATTTATCAAACTCAGACTTGGATGAATCCAGACTCCTTTGGTGCACCAGTAACTCTAATTCAGAAGAAAAATTCATCATTTCGGATATGATAGATTTTATAAAAGAATAATTTTAAATGAACACCAAACTGACATTTAATAACAAAAAAAATTATTTTAAAGTTTTACTTCAACGAAAATGTAAATGATAACAAACATTTGTAATATTTCCACCCAAAAGTGAAAATATTGACATATCTTCTTATCATAAAGATGTGTTTGGTTTAATAAAATTCTAGGTCATAAAATTAACTGGATTGGTAACTCTTTCTTACTAAGGATACATCACACGAGTCGCACATCCGTAGAAGGTCAGATTTTTTTTTCCCTTCGCACAATTAATAATATAAGTCTCATTTATAGTTTTCAGTTGAGAAATCCAATTGTGAGTGGTAGATTTCTTTTTTATTATTAAGAAGAAAAAAGTTACATTCGATCTATTTTACAATCTAAAATAAATATCACACGTGATTTATTTTAAAAAAAAATATATATATATATTTTTTCATAAAAAAACAACATATATATATTTCAATCAATCAAATGATATCATTAATAAAAATATATATATAAAAATTTTAATGAGATATATATACTTTGATTCAGTAACTGAAGAGGTTAATAAAATATATAAGATTTATTTAGTTCTATTGAAGAAGAATGTAGAGCTCATGTAAGAAGAATCTTTACCATCTTGATTCACCTATATCCGTCTATAGGCCACGTGTCTCTTCTCTGATCGTGCGGCTTTAAAGGCTTCCGTATTTATTTACTCCATTAGTAAATAATGTGATTTCTTGCAACCCCACGTGTCGTAAGTGTAAATACGATCTGGTCGCTTTTGGTCTCCGTTCACAGAGAAGTCGTAAATCAGTTCATTAACAAACATTTATGGTGAGTTATGAAGGTACGGTCGTACGGGGCAGCCATTACTTCTATTACTTTTCGTTGATAGTTTTAATTAAATATCTCTGGAGATTTAAACTTCTTCCTATTAAATATCCTAACATATAAGAAAAAATTGTTTGTTTAAAGTTCACATGATGTACATCAAATTAGTAGTGCAAGTTGGGTTGGATTGAATCTAAACTCAACGGATTCAACCTGAACTTTACATGAGTTTGATTAATCAAATCAGATTCGAATTCGGATTGATCAATTCAGGTTGACTCACAAATCGGATTGGGTTCAGATTGACTTCATTCACAACCCAACCCAACCCGAACCTGTAAATTAATAGTTAAAAAAAATCATTATTGTTCATTTTGTAGTTTTTAATCTAGGCAATTCAAATTTTAAGTGAACATAACTAATCTTACGGGTTAGGTCGGGTTGGTTTATTTAATTTCGGTTTGAGTTCGGGTTAGTCCAATCTGGGTTAAAAATTGGGTTGGGTTGGGTCGGGTTAGAATTGAGTAGTTTGAAATTTAGATTGGGGTCAACTCGAACCCAACCTGATGTTGTAATTTTTTTAAGGGTGTGGTTATTCCCACCACCTAGAATATTAAATTCACTACCCAATTTAATATAAAAAAAGCATGTTGTTTTATAACGAAAATGTTAAAGCTACCACCTGAACCAAAAAAAAACGCATTTGATGCCTTGACTGTGTCTTCTCTCGAACAGGGTGTAAGAATCAATGGTGGTGGGCACTTAAAGAAGAGCTTGAGAGGGAGAGGGTATTTTCTTGTGTGTGAGTTTTCGGTGAAGAAGAGAGGGAAGAGGAGAGACAAGAATGATTTGAGAAATAGAGTATTTTTGGCACAAAAAGTTTATCAGTAGTCATTGTTGCTGCTGTTCTTCGTTGAGTTATCTCTAAGCCCCACATAAGCCTTTTTCGACATTAATTTATAGCATAGGCTCGGAGACAATCAATGCAGGATCACTTTGGACGCCACGTGATATATCGTCTTAATTTTAGGCTACATTTGGATGTTATATTGAAATGCTAAGATTCTTGAAATCTTATGTTTTAAACTCAGTTTTTAAAAAGTTATGTTTTATTATATTTTCAACCTCAAGATTTTTTGTCATAAAAGGGAAGACAGTTATTTAAAAAGTTAAAAACGTGAAAATGTGTTTAGATCTGAGTTTGAAAATCTATAGCTTTTAAAACATAGAATTTATTTAAACGCATATCCAAACAAAGCATTAATTCTTTCTCTGTTGTCAGTTAGAAGAAATAGCATATTCATAGGGCAAATGTTTTCGACAGATTCAATGTCAAAATTTACACGAACAGCTTGACATAGATGTATGTTGTCAACATAAGAAGAACATTTCGACTTTAAAACAAGTAGATCTGGTACCCGAAATGATGTAGGACAGATTTAGAAAAAAATCATTGCATAATATTTGATTTCAAATATGTTATCAAAATAAATTTTTATTAGATTTTATTTAGGAATTTAGGATTTTTAGGATCTTATATTTTATTTTATTAGATTTTAATAATTATCATTGTAATTGTGTTTTTACTAATTTTTAGTAGAGTCATAATTCACATTATGAATATTTATTTGATGTTTGTGGCCTACATAATGAGTGCAACTATATTTTGTAATAGACAACTTTTGATCAATTAATAAAATATCTCAACGCTTGTTAGATCTTTTTATCGTTTTCACGCTGCGTTAGGTGGTATCAGAGCGAGGATTCGCCTGGCTTCGATGACACATAGCCGTGCGGGAAACAATCATCCCATTGACGGTGATCGTGGGGTGCAGGAGTTGTTTCGGCCGTGGCGGGAGGACCAACAGCCACTTCGAGAGGAGTTTCGTCAACAAACGCGGCAGACTCTTCGTGAGGTGAAGGCTGGCGTGAATCTCAACACCGAAAACAGACGACCTAGGTGTGACAGGATGCGCGTCGAGAGATTCGCCCGAGGCCAACCTGTTGCTTATAATGGTGTTCAACGACATTCTCATTATCTACCCAATTATGAGGATGAGTTGGATGATGAAAGCGCTGAACTGTACGAGTATCAGCCGAGAAGGCGGCGCACATATTACAACAATTATTTTTCAAATGTGGACATCTCATATTTCAACGGTAATTTGTCAATCGATGAGTTCCTTGATTGGATCTTAGAGATTGATAAATTCTTTGAGATAATAAGGGTGCGTGAAGAGAAGATGGTTAGATTGGTGGCGTTTCGACTCACGAGCGATGCTGCTAATTGGTGGGACCACCTTTAAAGGATCAGACAACGACAAGGAAGAGCACCTATTCGAACATGGAGGAGGATGAGAAGACTTCTCATGAATCAGTTCCTTCCTCTAGATTATGAACAATATTTGCTCCATTTGTACCATAATTGTTGCCAAGGTAATCGTTCCGTATTCGACTATACCGCTGAATTTTTAAAATTTTCTGGTCAGTATAACCTCGCAGAAGCTAAATGACGACAAGTGGCCCATTATCTTAATGGGTTGAGGTCTACAGTTCGAGATCATATTGCTTCAGAAGATATTTACAGCTTGACAGAAGCAATATCTGCGGCCATAAAAGTGGAATCACAACTGAAGAGATCAAGGTGCACGTGATGTCTAAAGGCTCTTCCATGATCAACCCGCTAGATGTTGCATTAAGTCAAGATATGGTTGATGGATCGACGGAGAAGACCGAAGAAAGTCCACCAAAAAAATCAGGAGAATCTAGTGACCGACCCCCATGATCAACCTCTAGTTGAATCAGAAATTGATGAGGACAGGACAAATAAAGAAGTGAATGATGTTGTTCTCTCCGTTGAATCTGAAAAGATTATTGCAGGAGAACAAGATAAGTCATTTTCTTATTCCTTAGTGGTGACTCCAGAGATAGAAAAACTTCTACAAAACATCAACATAAGTGTTTTTGATGTCATCGTCGACAACAACATTGCGACTACCACAGTGGTTGATTTGATTGAGAAGGAATTTAAAATCAAGAAGATGTCTCTCCTCTTGCCAAAGGTCCAATACAAAGATGCATCAAATAAGATGGAAGAAAAGGTCTTAGTCTCTCCTATTGGTGTATTTGATTACATCAAATATCATTCTCCTGATCATCTAAGATCCTTTCTTCTTAAATTTGAGGACGAATTTTTTTTTTAAGAAGGGGAGACTGATGTAGGACAGATTTAGAAAGAAATCATTGCATAATATTTTATTTCAAATCTGTTATCAAAATAAATTTTTATTAGATTTTATTTAGGAATTTAGGATGTTTAGGATCTTATATTTTATTTTATTAGATTTTAATAATTATCATTGTAATTGTGTCTTTACTAATTTTTAGTAGAGTCATAATTCACATTATGAATATTTATTTGATGTTTGTGGCCTATATAATGAGTGCCACCATATTTTGTAATAGACAACTTTTGATCAATTAATAAAATATCTCCCTTTGAGGTTTTCATCCTTGTGGATTCAAGAAGCTTATGAGATCTCAACGCTTGTTGGATCTTTTTATCGTTTTCACGCTGCGTTACAAAATCATGTCGACAAACATTAGGTCGACGATTCAGACATAATTCGACACTCACTCTGTCGATTACTAGAAATCATGTCGACATTTGAGTCCTTGTAAACATCCACAAACCCATATAAGTCCTTGCAAACTTGGAGTCGGACATACAAGTCCTTTAAACTGTAATGGTAGGTGAATTTAGTCCATATGTTAACTTTTTATCCAATTTGACGATATATTATCATAATATTCTATCTGTGTGAAATTAAATACTCATATAAATTACTGAAAAAATAAAAAAAAACATATATATCCTTTTATCTTGCCCTTATAAAACTCATTTTCACTTTTTTTTTCGGATTTTGACTTTATTGTTGCATACTACTTTATTATTATTATTATTTGCTTCTATTTCAAACAATTGTAATTATGAAGATGATTTTGTTTATGTATTATATTTATTGTACTATAGATATTACTTAAATTTTTTATTTTACATTTTGATGAGATGATTACACAAGTTAAAAAACTCATGTTAATCATCATGTTATGCGTTAGGGATGGTAAAATAGTAAAATCACACCCATGTTTAGGTTAAAAAATGATTTAATAGGAGTGATGTTTTAGACATTTTCTGTGTTTCTAGAAATGTAATTGTCTTGTCCCAAGTTTACAAAGAATTATATGAGTTTATAGATGTTTATAGGGACTAAGGTGTTTTTAACCCTTTTTATTTTTATAAAATAAACATTATACTATTCAAACATCCAACAAGATTATTGTAAACATTAAACACCTTAAACATTCAACATTTAATCATTCTTCTAACATTAAATGAAGGATAATGTTACATCCAGTTCCATTTTCAGTCTCAATTCCACTTTATATGTGTTTCAAATTTTTTAAAAATAGTATATCTTATCTAATAAAATAAATACTTTTATAAAAAATAAGCATATACTCCAATGAATTGCATGAATGCATTTATAGAAATTGTAAAAAAAATCATTTTAAAACATATGTTTTGTTAATGTGAGCACATGCGTCGATAGATTCTATCGACGCATATAACTAGGGCTAGAATTGGGACTGAAAATGGATTTGAGTGTAACAGCACCCTTAAATGACAGGGAATCTCTTGGTGTGGTCACAGTGACAAGGATCTAGCTCATCGGCGTCGTCATATATATATAACATGGTGGGTTAAGAAAAAAATAAATCACAGGTGTGGAGTTATAAGAAAGTGGTAAGAAATAATATAGGTAGCAGGAGCAACCGCATCTTTTTTTTTATTAGAGCATTTATACACTATGATAGTAAGTGGCGGAGCTAAGATTTTTCTTAAGGGGGACCTAATGTGACTTATGTACATATTTTTTAAAATCATATCATTATGCTTTTTTTAAATTTTAATAGCATAGCTTAAAAAATGAATATGTATAAAATAAAATAAAAATACTCACATCTCTGAATAATTTTAAAAGGTAATTATCATATTTTAAAATGATTTGTCAAATTTCATATCGATACTTTATAATATATATATATATATATATATATATATATATATATATATATATATATATATATATATAGGGACGTGATTACGTGCGGCGAACGGCGGGTGCGGCAGCGATCACGAGCCGTCGATCACGGGTCCATCGCATCGGACGGTCGGGTGCGATTCACGTCGACCGTTGGATGCGATGGACTCGCGATCGGACGGCCCACATCGCGGCCGCACCTGCCGTTCGCCGCACCTAATAATTTTCATATATATATATATATAGCATTTGTTTAAATGGATGAATTTATAGACAAAAATTACAGATGAGATTACACACGGGATTAGATATATATATTTCTTTTTATTAAGTGATCAGGTCAATCAATCTACCAAAATCTAAAAAATTAAATCATACCTAAAAATAGGAAAGAATATACATAAAAAATTATAACTTTAGTTGAGTGATAAATAAACTAAGAAATTCATTATCATAATATTTCAAAATTAAAATTTGCAAACCCAACATTCTAAAATAAATTTAATGCAAAACATGTATTGCCATACTAAAATATAAATTAATAAAAAAAATATATAACAAATCACTAAAATAACCCAGAGAAGTTGCTTATGATTTTTTCCTCACCTATTTATTTTGAAGCCAGATTACAAGTTTTAGATATACGTTTGAAATCAATTTGGGTCACTAATTAATTTTAGTTATAATTTATGAATTTGAACTCCAATCCAACATGAATATCATATGAACACATCATTTTGAGGAAGAAAAAAAATTCATCAAAAACTAGATAAAAAAACCAAGTTAGGATCTAATCAGGTTTACCATCAGTATATAACTTCACAGTCATGTCACTCTCTCCTATAAGATCTAGTTATGCCTAAGTTTAGTCAATATTTATCAGTATCTGACAGAAGAGTGACATGTGCATCAAACAATTGAATGTGCAATTCAATTCATAGGTTGAGTGTAGTTTCATTAATAAGCTACACAGTTCAATACTTGATGATACTGATAGTACACTAATATTACTCCATCTGGACTCTCAAAAAAACCCATGTTTGGATCGAGGAATAAACAATTATAGAGTTTATACCTATTCTATGAACAAATAACTTTATCAATGGAATAAGTGATTTTCTTTTTTGTTGTGTTTTTTTTTATTCTCATTGAAAAACGTAATAATAAATGTTAAGTTGTTTGGTTGATAAAGAATAAAATGTGAATAAGGTGTAAAAATTTGATTTGACATGTGTGTCCTATTAATGTATAAGAGGTGGTGATAAATGATTTGATATGATGAGATGTAATTTTTTTTAATGTAATGGTGAGCCCGATTTTACATGAGAATAGATGAGATAGATATAAGCCTATCCTAGAGATTATTAAAAATTATTATACTCTCTTATATTCATTTAAACTGATTTAGTAATATCAAATTATATTAAATAAATAAACATTTATTTTTTATATTCATCCTTATAGCATCTTCGATAGACATGTTAATTAACTAAGATGTTAAAGTGACATGTTAGCACTTTATCCATCAACTAGACCATCATTTACTACATTCTCATTTAGTTGGTGGTTGTTACTCCAATGGACTAGCTAAATAACTAGTTAAAACAATAGTGGGTCCATCTCTCCACCCACTCAAACCTCTCCACCCACCTAAAATAATATTTTTTTGAATATTTTGAATGGTGGGACCCACATTTGGTTGGTTAAAGTACTAGCTAAAATTAACATGAAAACTAACATATGACAAGTGGGATCCACATTTAACATACCCTTAACACTTCTATTAAAACACCATTTTTATATCTTTTATAAAAATATAATACTAACTAATTAATTAACATGTCCATTGAAGATGCTCTTATACCACTCTCGTCCCCTCATTGACCCTTATCCAAACGGGGCTTTATAAACAAGCATGAAAAACACCCAAACATAAATCCACTCCACACCACACCACACGTGACTCCCCCACTTCCCTCCAAAGTACATAAATTAAATGCCATTAAAACCCAATCTCCCCTCCCCCAACCTAAACAGTCTCTCCCACTCTCCACTCCCAAACAATGGTCTCTATTCTCCTCCCATCACTCCTTATTCTCCTCACCCTCTCCACCACCACCATCACCACCGCCGAATCCCAACAAAAACACTACACAATAAAGCTCCCACTCCTCCGCATCAACCCCTCCATCACCCCCCAACAGTCCCTCACCCGTGACCGCATCCGCTACTCCTCCTTATTCTCCTCCTCCTCTTCACCTCCCTCTCCCTCTCCCTCTCCCTCCCCTCTCACCGCCCCCCTCGTCTCCGCCGCCTCCTCCGGCTCCGGCCAGTACCTCGTCGACCTCCGCCTCGGCATCCCTCCCCAACCCCCTCTCCGCCTCGTCGCCGACACCGGCAGCGACCTCATCTGGACCCGCTGCTCCGCCTGCCTCTCCAACTGCTCCTCCTCCCTCCGCCGCCATCGCCCTCGCCCCTCCGCCTTCCACTTCCGCCGCTCCTCCTCCTTCCGCCCCCACCACTGCTACGACCCCCCCTGCCGCCTCGTCCCCCACCCCCGCCACCGCTGCGACCCCCATCGCCACCTCCACAACCCCTGCCGCTACTCCTACACCTACTCCGACCTCTCCGTCTCCGCCGGCTACTTCTCCCGCGACGTCTTCACCCTCAACTCCTCCTCCTCCACCGTCCGCCGCCTCCGCCTCTCCTTCGGCTGCGCCGCGAACGTCTCCGGCCCGAGTCTCACCGGATCCACCTTCGGCTCCGCCACCGGCGTCCTCGGCCTCGGCCGCGGCCCGACCTCCTTCCCCTCCCAGATCGCCGTCGGCGAGGACGACGACGACGTCTTCTCCTACTGCCTCATGGACTACACCCTCTCCCCGCCGCCGACGAGCTTCCTCTTAATCGGCGGCGCCCCCGCCGCCGCATCCACAAAGATGAGATTCACGCCACTCCTCCCCAACCCCCCCACGTCGCCGACGTTCTACTACGTCGGGATCGAGAGCGTGAGCGTCGACGGATCGGTGGTCCCGATCGATCGGTCGATCTGGGCCGTCGATTCGATGGGGAGAGGAGGGACCGTGGTGGACTCCGGGACGACGCTCACCTTCCTCCCCGGGAAGGCGTACCGGAGGATCGTGGCGGCGGTGCGGCGGCGGCTGACGACGGCGGAGGCGGCTGCGGGGTTCGATCTGTGCGTGAACAGCTCATCGGAGGAGGCGGCGAGGATGCCGAGGATGGAGTTCGGGCTGAGGGGAGGGGCTAAGTTCGGGCCGCCGCCGGAGAACTACTTCATAGAGGCTGCGGAGGGGTTGAGGTGCCTCGCAATGCAGGCCGTCCGATCGGGAGGAGGGACGGCTGTGATTGGGAATCTGATGCAGCAGGGGTTCCTTTTTGTGTTCGATCGGGCCCAGTCTCGGCTCGGGTTCACCCGTAGCGACTGTGCTTCTCTATGAACAGACGTTATTGTTTTGTTTTTTTTTTTTTTCACGAAACCTAGGATTAATGGAAAAAAATAATTTAAACTTAAATTTTGATTATTTGAGATGTCACGGGTGATGGGGGGGACATTCGCACGTTGGTGTGCCGAAAAGGGGGTCAGAGATTCTATGCACGGTTTCACATGCTGTGTGAAGATTGGAAAAGTTTGGTGTTTTTGTTTTTGTTTTTTTTTTAAATTTAGGTTCTTTTATTCAGTTTTTATTAGTATATATGGTTTGTTTTCTTCCTCTTTTTTTTATTTACCCAACAAGGGTTTGTTTGTTTGTTTTTTTTTTTTTTTTAGTGCGGAGCGATCGATGAGACTTGTATGACGTGGCATCCAAGGGCAGAATCGGGAGTAGATTGGTCCGGGCTGTTGCCCCCACTAAAAATCTTGTTTCTACACATCTCCTTGTTAGCGAGTTGGTGTGTGTACCCGTTTATCAGCGGTGAATTCGGGGTTTGATCCCCATTCAACCCCTTACACGGGGGTGTCCTCGGTCTACTGGACTACCTACTAAAAAAAATCTTGTTTCTACGGTAACCAATGAATGTGCATTGTTAGCTTTGTTAAAACAAATGCTTCGAATAATGGCGATGATGATTTTCTTGTAAATTCTATGATTGTGTACATTAAAAAAAAAATTTGCTAAAAATATGGACTCATATTTGATAATAAATTATTTCTATTTTATGAAGGATCGTTGTACACAAGTTTCAATAATGTATTTTTTTAAAAAAAGTTAATTTTTGTCTTGGATTTTGAATTTTTACTCATGTATATTAAAGTTTATTAGAAATGATTTACGAATTTAATTTATATTGAATTCAAATTGTTTATTAGATTTTGAATTCGTGTTAGACTCCCCATGTAAAATCATCCTGATTGCACCCCTGGTGGCATCATTGGGGAGCTTGTTAAATATAGTATTCGAGAAAAGTTTTGAATGGGTAATGGTGATAGAGTGATGGTTGGTTGTTTGGATACATATATAATGATGATTTGTAGTGCACATTTAATTTAGTTTCCTTGTACACTTAATTGTCTGTATTTCAAATTTATAAGTTCAGACGATTGTGAACACGTTGGGCATTCAAATTGGACCATGTTATTTTTGCATACATTCTTTTATCTGGATTAATTTTACCATGAATGTAAAATTAAATACACAATGAGAATGGTATTTTTAAATAAGTTGCATGTTACATGTTGGTTAAATATCAAAATTGATTAGAGAAAAATTAGAATGCGTTATTTTGTTTAATTAGAAAAATGAGTTATAATTTTTTTACTTGAAAGATCATCCCTTTAGGTTTGCAATATTTTTAGTTAAAAAATAGTACACCAATCTATTTTTTTAACTCAAGTTTTAATTCCTACCCTTCTATGTAAGGTTGTAGGAATTCATAAGAGATTTTTTTGTTACTGTGTATTTTTAAATAAATGTATATGACTCAAAAGTTAGAGGAAGCCCAACGGATGTACCAAAACCCTTTAATTTACATGTGATCCGTTGAGATGAACCTAGGCAACCATTAATTGAAAGAACCATAATTGTATGCTTTTAATCTCCAAGTACAGAGGACCTACAAAGGGGTTTAAGACCATTAGGGGGGAAACAAAAGGTGGTCCAATGTGTGATGATACAATTAAGCCTATCAATATCAAAAAAATATCCGCATTCGATTCGAATCCGTATAAAAAAATACAAAAATATCCGATATCTGAAAAATCCGTATCCGTATCTGAAAAAATAATCCGTATCCGAAAATTTTCAGATCGGATACGGATATACCCCTATCCGATCCGAAAAATATCCGTATCCGATGGCATTAAAAAAATGTTAATATTAGTATTCAATATCTACCATTGGATTTTGATCAAGTGGCTCACATTTTTTCTAATAGTTGTAAAGTTAGGACTTGTGTTTGTGAATTTTTAATTTTAAGTCAATTTTTGAACTTTAAATGAAAATTTGGTATGTTTAATTATTTATTTATTGATTTCGGATATTTCGGATAATTATCCGAATTCGTATCCAAAATTTCGGATCGAATACGGATACACTTTTTAAATATCCATCGGATACGGATACGAATACGGATATATAAAAAAAATTCAGATACAGATACGGATACGACCATATCCGTTCCGTTGACAGGCTTAGATACAATACTAGGGAGGACTATAAAAGAAAATAAGGATTTGAGTGAGTGATGTAGGGAAGGGAGATTGCCAACCAGTGATCAAAGAATCACATATGTTAAGGCCACTGACACACAACTATTAGAGTGCTTGTTTTTTTAACCCTCCTTGCTCACCCCACTCAAAAAATTATTCTGAAAAAAATGTGTTATAAAGGCGTGCTATAAAGGGTGAACTGCTGATGTAGATTTCCGATAATATGCGGTCGGTGCGGTCGTGCGGATTCGACGTGCGTCGTCCGATCGCGGGTCCATCGCATCCAACGGTCGACGTGAATCGCACCCGACCGTCCGATGCGATGGACCCGTGATCGACGGCCCGTGAATCGCGACCGCACGACCGCACGACCGTATAATATCACGACTCTATATATATATATATATATATATATATATATCGATATACCTGCCGTTATATATATATATATAGATAATTTTGATCCAAAATAAAAAAAATCTTCATTCACAAAAATTTAATTCTCATATATTTCATGAAAATATGTATTCAACCTGAAATCTTAAAAAATGAGTATTTCATACCTCTTAATTTTGTTAAAATATTTCATACTCTTAATTTTGTTAATATATTTCATACATTCTCATGTAAATTTTTATTTATTCTAGATTTTTTGTGATTAGGTGTATTTTGTAAGATATGTGCAATATAATTTGAGTTTTTTTATGATGAACTCTATTAAATATTAATGTTTTTTTAAAAAAATTGGATATGTACTAATGTCGCTATTAAAAATACGTGAATAGCCAAACAAAAAAAAAATGTAACAAGGATTTAAAATATTATAAAATCACCTATTGCATTGAGGCACAACACAGATTTAAATTACACATTATGATTATATATAATAAAAAATAATAAACAGCATTATATAAGATATATATAAGAAACACATCATATGATATATAATAACATAACATCTAAGGGGATTGATTTGAGTCATATTGAGAGAGATTGTTGTTTTGTAGAAAATATATATATTTAGTGTGGAATAACCTACATGGGTTAGAGGGGGATGTTAGGGATCTAATTACATTAGGGTAGATTAGCCTTTTGTATTTTTAAAATTATGAAATGAGACCTTTTTATGTATAATTTTAAAAAATGGCTGTGAAATAATAAAAAAAAGATATAATTTTAACTTTTAGCAGAATTTTTTTGTCATTTTTCCTTTATAAAAATATAAATAACAAAAAAATTGAAATTGTTTTAAAAAGTTAGGAAAAATCTAAAAAAAGTCTTGTAAATTCATGAATGACGATTTGGCAATTTTAATATTTTTGATAACATATTTTAAATTTTCAATAACATTTAAAATGACTCTCAAATAAAAATATTTTCACAAATTAATATTATTTTTCAATTAAATGATGGTTATGAAAATTTTAAATATGGTTAGAGAGAGTTCAAAAATTATATAAGAGTATGTTAGTCTTTTTAATTTTTAAAATTGTGAAAAGCGACATTTTCTGTGTAATTTTTAAAAGTGGCTGATTTGGTTAATTCTATCTTTCAAAAGATTTTTTTGAGTATTTTAGTAAAATAAAAATAAAAAAAACATAAAAATAGGAAAATAACATAAATTCAATGAATGTTCTTTTAAATCAAATAACAAATAAAATAAAATGCCAATAGGAATAAATTAAATAATTACTAATAAAAGAAATTTTAAAAAAAATCTAAAATACACACAAAAAAATCGTACAGAATTGGAAATAACAATTTTTTTTAAGGAGGCCCTCGGTATTTGGGGGCCCTAGGCGACCAATCCTAGACGACCGCCTTTGTCATCTAGGAAAATATGTTATTTCTTTATCTCTTCATTGATAACTTTTGTCATCTAGGAAAATATGTTATTTCTTATCTCTTCATTGTTAACTTTTGTCATCTAAGAAAATATGTTATTTCTTATCTCTTCATTGATAACTGTCACATTTGCCAATAATGAAAACCTCTGTCACAATCGTTAGTCCTTACATTTTCCATAAAAAAATTCCTTAGTCCTTACAAATATTGTAATGTGACGTAATACATTATTCTATTCATTATATATATCTCAATCAATATGATAATTTAATTAAGATGTTACAACCACCTGGCCATATAGTCATAATCTATCGTGTGCAAGGTACTGCTACTGCCATATTCAAATGATTAAATCGATTGAGTTCTTGAATTGAATTTTTTAGGCCTTGAGTTATTTTTTTCTCATTAAAGACATCAAGGTCCATGTAAACATAAAACTCCTATATAAATTTCTATTAAAGTTGGGGTAGACATGCAAATTTAAAACTTATAAAACAAAATTTAATCACAATTCAATTTATCTTAATTAACTCGTATCATGAAATAAGTAATTATCCTTAATTTTTCAACCCCTCCAAACAGTGTTGAGGGAGAAGATGATGAAATATAAAAGTTTTATAAATGTAATTTAGTCTTTTGCATATATTATTTTATATTTATAATTATTTATATGAACTATAATGTCTATACAGATACACGATGATCTACTTTCTAAAATTTATATAGCCCATTGAAAACACATATGTAAATCTAAAAAATCATCTGAATCAAACTTTTATTGGCTAATATTATGTGAATTTTTGTTTTATTGACCTTAATTGAAAACCCAATTTATTAAAAACTCTTATAATTTGTAAAAGATGTAAAAAATCTTCTATATATGACAATTTTACACCTCCAAATATATTATAAAACCCTAATACCATATCCATTAGGGGTAAAATCATCATTTAAAAAAGATTTTTCACATTTTAACAAATTGTAAAGAGTTTTTGATATACTTTGTTTTCAACTAGGGTTAATTAGACAAAATAATCACACAATAATCATAATCTGTCAACAAAAATTTGATTCAGTTGACCATTTGCATTTACACGTGTTATATATGATTTTAGCCATTTCACACGGGGTTATTTGAATTTTTCCCTTTTATTTATTAAAAAAAATACATAAATACCAATGGTCATACATATTTTTATCATTAATTATAATTAAATGTTTTTTTAATAAATCATTTTTATTTAATAATAATTATAAATAAAAAATAAAGCTTGATAGAGACCAAAATGAGGTGGAGTGAATTCCAAGTCTCTCTCTGGCCGTCCATTAAATTCGCTCACCGGAAATCTCGTCCGTTCTCCGTTTGTTTTTTGGGGTCCATTGAAGTCTAATCAAATCACATTCATTGCTTCTTCTCTTTTCGATCACAGATAATCTGTTGTTTTGGGAGGGTTTGAAGTCGTCGGCCGTTTAAGATGGTCCGGCGGACGTCGGCGATGACGTGGACTAGCGTCGGCAAGTCGGCGCAGGCCCTCTCCGCCCACTCCTTGCTCTTCTCGTTCACTGTCCTCCTCATGCTCAAGCTCAACCACTCCATCATCTTCTCTTGGTGGTCCGTTCTCTTTCTCTCCTTAACTTTTTTATGGGTTTTTGGATTTCAATGTCTGGAATTCAACAGCTCTTTTGTTTCGTTTTAATTGTTGGAATTGTTAACAAAGATCGTTCCTTGACTGGCCTTTGATTGAATTTTTGGGATTCTTTTGATTTTGGGGTGTCTTTTTGTGTTGTTTAATCTGGGTTTTGGGAAAGGAACCGGATTTAAATAGGGGAAGCCTTTTTTTTTTATTATGTCAATGGATATTACGTTCTCTCTCTCTCGTTCTCTCCCCTCTTTTTTTTAGGGTTTTGAATATCCCTGTCTGGACTTCAGCGGCTGTTGATGAAATGTTGTTATTGTGTGTTTCAGTGAATCTTGTGTTGTTTTAATAGTTGAAATTGTTAACAAAGATTGGTTCTTGACTGGCCCTTGATTGAATTATTGGGGTTATTTTTCTCTTAAGATTGTGTTTTTGAGTACCTTGTTGTGGGTTTTGGGAATTGTTGCAGGGAGAACTAGATTTAAGGTCGAGATTGCTTTCTCTTCTTTGTTCTTTAGGATTTAGGGTTTGGCATTGGACATTGTCATCATGTGTTAGGGTAAATACATCTAGTATACTAAGGACAGTTTCAGTCACATGTTTCACCGGGCCAACATATATGTAGAAGTTGTACGACCTGGAAAATTTCACTGCCTAATTTTAAGGAGAAAATGTGGCTTTTAATCTTGTTCATGGACAAGTACAATGTGGAACCCTCAATTGTTGAATAATCCTGTTCAAATTGTCAATTTCGAGTGTGCCATCCTTTTTTGTCATGTTTTTATAGCTGAACCCAATTGTTTGAGTTGTTCTTTGCCCTGTTTATATATTAAGTAGTAGATTTAGTGTGGAGTAATGAGTAAGTAATGGTGGTTTTTTGGTGTAGTGGGGAGTAATTTGTATTCGCTGTAATGGGCTAGTAAATGCTGTATGGCCTAGAAATTGGAGCTCTTAGGCCCCTATGAAGTGGGTAAAAATGGAGGTCTTTCCGTGCCCTGAAAGCTGGCTTCATCTTAAGGCTCCGTTTGGTTGCGCGGTTAGGGCGGATTCCGCTTTTTGAAAAGCTGAAAAACTTAAATCGTGCAGTCATACGGGGCGGATTAATTCAGAATCGGAAGCTGGATTCCTTTTAATTTTTGTCTCAAATCTGTGTTTTGAAAAGCTCAGAAACATTGTTTTTTGCTCGGAATCAATTTTTTGAATTGAAAAGCAACTTTCTCTGCCAAACGTTAACTTTTTTCAAATATTGTTTCTTGAATTAAAAAAAAATCATCTCAATAAAAGTTAAAGTTAAAATCATCTTAAAAAGCAGCTTTATTCCAAAAGTTACTTTTCAATATGTGTTTCTAAATGGACCCTAGTTGGAGAAAAACACACATCAAGATATATATGAGAAAAAATGTCCATCCTTGATAAAATTCCCATAATCATGATGTTTATGGTTATGCAGGGATGATTTGTATGTATTTAAAGGATGTAACATGTGTACACACAGACAGTTTTTTGGTTGGTGAGTAGGCTTTTGCTCCGTTCATGTTGCAAATCGGTTGTTCCCATTGCAGAGGTACAGCTGTCAAAGCTCCATAATGCAATTTGAGTGCTGATAACCGTATGATAATGAAAATTTATTCCTTAAAAAGACTTCTCTTTTTTATCTGTGTGCACAAAAAGTGTCAGTGACAGAAAAGGGTGCATAACTCATTTTGCCTTTGAGTTTTCTTTATGATCACTCAAAATCGCCATATAAAAAGGATTCGTTTGAAAACAGGGGCCGTTTGAATGGTTTTAGCCCCTGAGTTGAACAGTTCTGCTCATAAGACTCATATGTTATTATCCTATCGGGTCCTATCGAAGAGATGGCTCTCTCTCTTGATCTTGAGTGGTAGTTTCATATTATCTATGTGGTAGTTGAAGCTATCTTATCATTCAAATTGGGTTCATCAAATGACTCCTCTTCCGCTTTCATCAATCAGTTGTTCTTCCAGCAATGACTCCTTTCAAAGAGTAATATAAAAAAGTAGTGTCGAATCAGATGATTGACTGCGCAGAAGTCTCCTTTTGTTGCTGAAGAATGTCTTCGCCCTCCCTACGGTTTCCGAGTGCTTTCATTTGAAAGCCTTCATGTCACCGGTAGCTATAATTTCTGTAGGGAGTGCTCAGTTGTTCAAGTTATACAACTATACATCGATAGCAAAAGTTGAGACTGAAGTTTCCAAGAGCTGTGTTTATCATTGAAAGTGAGTCTGATTTCTACATCTTTCAATAGTTGCAAAGCCTGCATCTAACCGTTACTATTTCTATGCCTGATTTTCATAAGGAGACAATTAAAATTGATGCTATCAAGCTACTCTATTCTTCACACGAGTCCAGTCCCATTTTTTGTTTTTGTGTGGGTATGTGTTGGGGGTTCAAATACAAGTTAGTTGTTTTGATGAATTTTTCAGGCACCCATCCATCGCTCTTTACATTTAGTTACTCCCTGATATATCTAGCCTTACTGATTACTGTAAACCTCACGTAAAAATAAAATAAAATTGGCACACCTCTAAGATTGTTTTTTAATGAATTTTCCAGGCACCCATTCATAGCTCCTTACATTTAGTTACTACCTGATGTATCAATATCTCTTGTTACTAGGCAAGCTATAAACAAAAAGTTGTGTACATGTCTGTAAATCTCATGTAAAAGAAAACTCAATTAGCACACCTAAGATTTGTATCTTAGTTTGTTGTGTTGATTATAACTTATCAAAGTGTCTCTCATAAGTCAAAATATAATTCATGTTTTTTCTTCAGATCTCTCCTTGGTTTGCTGTTAATTATGTCTTTCTTTTGCACAAAATCTATGCAGGTTAATTTTTCTTCCACTCTGGCTATTTCACGTGGTAGTTGCACGAGGCCGTTTTTCATTACCTGCTCCATCACTTCCCCATGATCGGCATGTATAGTTTAGCACCTTGTGCTGTCTTCAGCATAATATTTTTTACCCCTTTCATGAATTTGGATATGGAAATTTGTATAATCTTTTGATCATGAGGATATGTTGCATCTCTTATACAGTGGGCACCTTGTCATGCCGTTGTTGCAACACCATTGCTTGTTGCATTTGAGCTACTCCTCTGCATGTATCTTGAAAGTATCTATGGTAAGCGATAAAGAGAATAGAGATGAGTTTATATTTAAAACTGTATGTAATTGGATCTACTCTGTCAATCACCATGCTGCTTCTATTATTTGTGTAATTTTGTTCTTTTAAATCAGTTATTACTTTTCAGGAAGACATGCATCTATGTTCTTAGTATTTCATTTATCTCAGTTATTAACCTCTTCATCTATGTCTAGTTGCTCTAGTACCTTTTATATCTCATTTGTTCAGAGACTTTCTTTTGCAGTTCAAGGCTCTCCCACACTAAACTTGAAGATTGTCTTTCTTCCTTTGCTTGCTATTGAAGTGACTGTTCTAGTCGACAATTTTAGGTATATATCTTATCTACACCTAGCTGATTCCATTGATGTTTTGTGTTGAAAAATGTCTTACCCTTGCTAGAAGTGTTGGAAACAATCTTCACATCTGGCAAACTAAGTTACACTGCTGGAGCTCTATATGTTTTTCATACTTTTCTACATCTCTGAGATATTATCTCAACTTTATATGATTTGGTAAATTTCCTTCTGTTGGATGTTATCTGTGTTTTTAACTATCAAATAACTGCAACATTTTAGTAACTCTATAAATGGATAGCATGTGGTCAACACTGTTACTTTATTTAATGTCTGTTCTATGGTCTTTATTATAGTCTGGCTTCAGTATTTATCTACTGGAATTAAATGCCAAGTGTTTTTTGGTTTAACCATTATTTAAAACAGTATGATATCATATCAGATATGAGATATCCAACCATGCCCATCGTCTGCGATACACAATTAATTGAAGGAAAACATGACGTATCTCTTTGTTGTTTCTACCCTCCTTTTTCTCTCATAATTATGTAATTGAGGCTGATCATTTTAGCCTGTAATCATAGTTGTCTGGTCGACTAGGCGAGCCTAGGCGGTGGCCAACCGTCTAGCCGCCTAGGATTGCCTAGGCGTGCTTAGGCGGCGCTTAATTAAGATTTTATTATTTAAATTGGTAATTATATGAAAGTTATTTATCTATTTATCCATTCTTTAATTTTTCCAGGAATACTACTTAAAATGAAGAATGCTAATTTATAAATAAAGAACACATGGAAGTAATTTATTGGTACATGTCCATTTCAACAAAATTAATATAATCTCATCCTAGTGGCATTAAATAATGAGAAAAGGGGGAAGAGATTGAGATAAAAGTTCAGAAATTTTGAGGAGAAATAGGAGGGTGAGACAAAAAATCAATAGAGACCCACTTGGGACTGGGAGAATTCGCTGCATCGTTGACCGCAGGGTAGGTGATGTTTCAATCTTTTGATCGTGTTTTTTTTTGTCTTTTATTTATGAGGTTAGGCGAGGGATTGGGCGGGCTAGGCGTGATTAAGGCGGTCTAGGCGTGATTTAGGGGGTAGGCGGGCCCAGGCGCCCGCTTAATTAACATGCTATTAGGCGGGCGGTCGCCTAGGTCTATCTAGACTGCCTAGTCGCCTAGGCGACGCCTAGGCGTCACCCAGTCAACTACGTCTGTAATCTAGATAGTATTTGATTAATGAACAGTGATAAGGAGACTGCTAATTCTGTTTGATAGTATAAGAGTTTCTTCCCGTACATAAAAGAACTTTCGAAGTTGCCTTTTTGGGGATCTTATGGTAGAACCAATAGGGAAGCAGATTGCCATATCTCACAAGTGATATCTCCTTTCATCTTTTTCCTGCTGTCTAGTAGTCTTAACAATATGGTTAATAGATACTCTCTTATATTTATTTGGGAAAAAAGAAAAAGAAAAATTCTTCAATCTTTCATGTGTTGGCGCATAAATAGGATAGAGGATTGTAGTCCTTGGAAATCATGCACTCTGAATGGTGTTGGCATCCCTAATTCATTGCTCAGAACATCAAATTTATTATTCTAGCTTCTCATTTCTCTTGTTATTTGTTGAAGGGGCTTAATTATGAATTTTCTAGGTGATACTGTAGCTTATGAAGAAGCAATTTTTTTTATATTTTGGATAAACAAGTGGTGGGATTGAACCCAAGGTCTCATGGTTGCAAATTCTATTGTCAACCCCAGAAAAAGCAACATTGTTTTTGTTGGTGTGTCCCTTCATTATCGATTATAAGCCTTTTTAGACCACATTCATAAATGATTCCATATTCAGTCTCAGTATGTCTTGATCTGGCCGTATGTGATGTTTAGGTAGTGAAGTTACCTGCTTTCACTGAGCTGTCCTTTCATATGTTGCAAAGAAAAACAATGTACCAGTTTGTCAAGTTTTAATAATAAAAAATTATACATATGTAATTAAATTGCTGTGGCTAACATTATCTTTATCTTTTCTCTCATTCAGGATGTGCAGAGCTCTAATGCCCGGAGATGAAGAAAACATGAGCGATGAAGCTATTTGGGAGACGTTACCTGTGAGTTTGTATATTTTATCATTTTATCCTAGTTTAATTTTAGGATGAGGGATGAAATATCTTCACTATTTGCTTGTCCTTAAAAAGTGTTTGACATACTTTGTGGCATTCATATTTGCTTTGCTTTCCAATGCTGGTGTTATACAATTGATAATGTTAGTACTGCATTGGGACCTATTCATTTACAAGTCCTTTGTTAGCCTTTCCATCTAGAAAGCTTTGATACATAAGTTATATGCAATATATATAAGAAATTAAGAACAATGGAATTTCCCCCCTTTAGGGTACTGAGAAACATGTAGAAAATGCAACTAAGGTATAACATAGCTGTAGAAAATGCTAGGTAAATGTTCTCAAATACTGAAAAAAAAGGACTCACAATTTTTTGCCATCTTCATCCCTCCTCGGGTTTAGAAGCTCTACCTCTTACCCCATTTGACAGTAGGGTCGTTATTGAGGATTAGAATGGTTGGTTGTTGTTTGCGGGCTTGCGCCGGTAGATACCTCTTCTACTATGCCTTAGCCCCAGGCTTGTTTTTGCTTTTTTTGGTTAAGATATGCTGTTTTGTAATTGGGTATTCACGTCACTTTAATAAAATTGGGGTAGGATGCCTACTGTTTTTTTCCAAAATAAATAAATAAATAAATCTGTATCAGTTTCTTTTTGATAAATGATGGTGGTGACTAACCACTAATAAGATGGTGTAAGAGAATCAAGGACTTCACTTTGTCTTCGTTAGTGCGGGGAATCTCTAAAAAAGAAACATTACGTTAGTGTACCTTCCTTCGGGCCCTAGAATCTGAGAACATTGGTCTAAACTCTCAATCTTACAAGGTTTTCTTATCTAAAATATTTCACACCACGATCTGCTAACATGTACAACCTGGCCAAGCATCTTATGATCCGGGTTGGGTTGGGTTGAAGTTGTCCAAGCCCAACCCACGACCTTCCAACCCGAACCCGAGCCCAAGCCCGAGCCCGAGCCCGAGCCCGAACCCGACCTCAACCCGAAGGGTGCAACCCGAGCCCGAACCCATATGGAGGTCGGGCGGGTTGAACCCGGGCTCGGGCTTGGGTTCGGGTTGGGCTCGGGTTATTTTTGTGAATGATTAAAAAAATAACCAACAAAATTTTCTTAAAACCATATGAAAAGAACTATTGAATCACAAGCCAAAACCATTCACCATTAATTCATAGTGAACTCAAAGAAAAATCATTAAAAAAAAAATAGTGTTGAAATTTGAAAGTAAAAAAAAATCTATAAAACCCAAATCAATCACCAAACAAAATAACAAATACCCAACAATAATAAAATTAAACAAGTCAACGAAGTGAACGAACCTCTCTTTCTGCGGTGACCACCTCTTCTCCCAGAAATACGATGATGGAAAGGCGGCGTGGGTCGGTGAGGGTCGGGCAGTTCTGAGGGCCATATCGGGGAGGGTACGGTCGGAAGGGTCGGGCATAGGGTCGTGGCCCTGTGGGTCGGTTCGCCCGATCACGTGAGGGTTGAAGAGGGTTGAAGAGACGTGAGGGTTGAAGAGAGTTGAAGAGAGAGGTTTTCACGTCTTTGTGATCTGAAGAGGCATTTTGGATGAATTAGGTTTTTGAATAGGTACAACAAATATGGTACAACCCAATTTGCGGGTTCGGGTTCAGCCCGGCCAACCCGCCAAGGCGAATTGAGTTCGGGTTGGTTCGGGTTCGGGTCGGGTTGAACCCGACTAGAAAACCCCAACCCGAATCCAGTCGGGTTGGGTCTCAACCCGCCCAAGGCATCTTCATGCTAATCTTCATTACTCATTCGCTGATTTTTCATCCTTCCAATCAGAGTCTTTTGATATCTATCCTTGCTGAGTGAAAGTGTTTTCACTCTTCTTTGCCAAAATGAGATCCTTTTACTTCAAACTTCTCCGCTTCTCTCATAATCACCATTGTGTAAAACTCATACTGGTTTGTTGTCGATGAATTGGGAGGGAATCACCTAGCAAAAGGAAATATTCAGTGATGATTGCAAATACCCATGGAGGTCAGAGCAACTTCACTATGATTTCCATTGAAAATGGATTGAAACCAGTCTCAACCATTTAAACAATTATATATATATATTTTAAAAAGTAGAAACATTATTTCTATTATGTTTTAGTTTGGAGATCCGTCGTCTCCATTTGTTCGGGGGCTTTTAATTGATAAAAGTTCCTATCCTTTTCAAAAAAAAAAGTTGAAACATTATATAGCTAAAGCAAAAAATGTTTGACACTTCAGGCATGAATGAAATGGTGAGGAGTGGATGGCATGCTTGCCACATTGTCGTTAATTTAAAAATAATTTCACCGAGCTGCTCATGATTTTAACCTACACCATTCAAAACTATTCATGGAATATCTATCTAGATTAATAAAAAAAAGTTAAAATTTACAAATAGAAAGCATGCCCGTGTTGAGTGGAAACATTTTAAACCATTCTCTTCTTCTAAGCGGATGGGTTAAAAACAATGGTTCGTCACTTTGTTTAATACTTCGTTGTTTAGTCAACAGCCTCAAAAGAAAGAAAATTACCTTTCCAAGATTATACGCTTAAAAAGCGCCTTCCCTGTTGACATCGCTCATCGTGATATCTTCTCCGCCATCGAACTTCAGTGCTTTCTATGCCTTCGGACATTCCACACTGACATAATATAATGAAGTGTGACATATTAGCTCCAGTGTTTTTTTTTTGCCGAAAAAATGTATTAAAATAATTCTTATACCCTGCTAACCTTAACCTACGTACCCAATGAGTTGTGTACCTGTTTTTAGCAAAATCTCATAGTTCTTACCTGTCACCTTCCAATTGTTGTGTTTGGAAACTGACTAGATCATTTTAATTCATCTTTTCTAGCACTTCTGGGTGGCGATATCAATGGTTTTCCTTGTGGCAGCAACGACTTTCACCCTTCTCAAGCTCTGTGGTGAGTTTCATATTTCTTGATGAGGGGTCTGGTTATCAGTTGCATACTATGACTGGCCATGCCATATTTTGTGGCCCCAGACAATTTGGAGTGTTAGAAATCCTTCAAAATGCTAAATATCAATATTCACATGAAGGCCAATTTTTGTGTTCATAAAAAACTCGTCTATATTGAGAGGTAAATGATAATGCTTCCCAGGAGGATGCCCATAGATGAAATCCCACATGTGTAGTATTGCCTTTGCTTGAGCATACAGTAATGTTTTGCCACATTGGAAACCAGTGATAGTTTTCCCTTAATCCATTTGGCATTTAATTCTTTTTATTAATATATTTTTATAGTATATAGATATAGAAATGATATAAGTATTCATTTGAGATTTTTACATAAAAAAAGTATTCATTTGAGATTCATAAATCGTAACAACTATAATAACATTAAATGTTTATTAATTTTTGTTGTGCTCATTTATAGTACTATAATCTTTGTATAAGTACATTGAATTGGAAAAAAGTAATTTCTGTGTTGTTCTTTGTATACCAGTAATGTTCACTATCGTATGATTGTGAAAGGCAATTCTTGGTTTAAAAAATCTTTGATGATGTTGTGGAGACAATTCATAAGTTTGTTTTGGTAACTCCATTCAAATGCACACATCATTATCATGGGTGGCGCCTTATGTGTGAAAACTGAACAATGAAAGTATAAAGGATCAACCCCAAGATTCACATTTAGTTGGCTTGGCATCTGGTGATTACTGGGTAGTTTAATGTGCAGTACCATACACACGAGAAATACTTGAGTCCCATGTCCTTTTTACAAATGGAAGCAACCCTATCTAGAGATGACATTGGATGGCATATTCAAAGGCTTTGAAACGTTGGAAACTTGTAGTGCTTACTACCCCTCCGTTCACCGTTGCAAACAGGGGTCATGGTTATCTGCTAACCACAAGTTGGTATTTTCCCTACCCCCATAAACCCCACTACCCGAGATTAACCCCTCACTTAACGGATAGAGGGTAATATTGTTTTTTTTAACGGAGGAAAACAGCCATTTTTTTACACCCAACGGAGACTAAGGGGTTAAGCACTATTTATTGTTTTAACAGGGGTATTTCGACAAGAAACTAGTATATATGCAAAAAACCCTTTTTTTTCTAAGAAAACTGCAGCCCAGTCCCTCTCCCCACCCCCTGCCCCAATACATGAAAATCTCCCTCCTCCAAGGATGACTGTTTAATGCATATAGAACCTTGTTTTTTTTTTTTTGGGGGGGGGGGGGGGGGGGGGGGGGGAAGAGGTTCCCTCTTCTTTCTGTGCTTCAGGCCCCTGTAATGATATTTATACAAGGTGCAAATAACCCAAAAAAAAAAACTTAAGGCATGGGGAACAGAGTTCTATTGTCAGTATTATTCTGGTAAGCATTTTTCTTATTATTCTGGTGAGCATTTTTCTTTTCATTAATTTTTGTTCTCAAATTAATGTGGCATTTTTTAAAAAACTTTCAGAGAACTTCATTTCAATAATTTTATGGTGTACTTAGTAAATACAATATATTGCAGGTGATGTGGGTGCTTTGGGTTGGTGGGATCTGTTTATAAATTATGGGTATTTTCCATTTCTTCTTTGTGAGAACATCTTTGGATTATTAATATGGAAGACCTCATAGATATATTTTCACACATTCTCTTTTAAACAGGATTGCAGAGTGCTTTGCATTTCTTGTTTGCACAAAGTGGTCTAATCCATTGATCCATAGACAATCCCATCATAGAGAACCAGGTTCATCCTCAGCTACCATTATTCATCAAGGTTCAAGTAGTGGTCTTATGTTTTCTTCAGCAGAGGATCAATACCAGGATAGATATTGTGGTCTGCAAGACATTGGAGGCCATATTATGAAAATTCCATTGGTTGCTTTCCAGATCTTGCTTTGTATGCATCTAGAGGTACTATTTTTTGTTATGCTTGGTGGATTGGCAGAGGAACGCTCCTCTTATTTCATTCTAGAGTTTGTTGATATGTTTTTGATGAAAATTAATAACCAGATATTCATGTAGGTGGAAAGTTGCATATGTCAATGCATGTGAAAGCACTAACATATCATCTTTAATTTCAGGGAACTCCACCAAGTGCTCGTGATATTCCGACCCCTCTTCTTTTTTCTCCACTTTTTATATTACAGGGTGCTGGGGTACTATTTGCCATTTCGAGATTAGTGGAGAAACTTGTTCTTTTACTACACAATGGATCTGGTAGAGGAAGTTATTTTACAATATCCGCAAGAGCATATGATTGTTTTGGATTTTTGCATCATGGTTCAAGGTAATAATCATTATTGCTTGTTTGTTGGGGGCAAAGTCTTCTCTGTATTTTGTGATATGTATTTTTTTCTGGTCTCACTAAGGATATAAGCAATTAAATATATTTTGGGTCACATGCTACGTCCTATGTTGTAAACTATATTAGGCTCCTTGGTTGGTGGTCCATTGATGAAGGAAGTAGAGAAGAGGAGGCCCGTCTCTTCCAAGCAGGAGCTACTGGGTGAGTACTGCTTCCCTGTGAAAGTTTTATTTAATTTGAACTATAATGTCAATAAACAATGGGGAGACCAATAAAAAATGCCATTGAAAGCAATTTAAACAACTCCTCACCATCTGTTTTCGAGTTATACTTCACCATAAGAGTCATCTGTAGATTGATTATTTTTCTTTCTCTGCAAATTTTATAGAATTTTCGAGTTATACTTCACCATAGGAGTCATCTGTAGATTGATTATTTTTCTCTCTTCAAATTTTATAGAATTTTCAAATGATTTCAATATACTCTGTGTTTCTTTGATAGGTCATTGCATAATGATCTATTCGCATTACTAATTGGCCGTGTATTCAATCATAGAACTAAATAAAGAAGTGCTCTATTATTTTCTTTTGACAGTTAAAGTAGTTCTTCTCTTGCATATTTGATTGCTCTATTTCTATAATAAAGTTGCACCATCTTCTGTTTGAGCATAAACATTTGAGTCTCAGATGTCTGAGCACTGGGTTATCATTGTGAGATTCTTTTTCTTGTGCTGTGACTGGCCAATTCTTTTCTTGAGACAACCTTAAGTCAGATCAGTGATATTGGTGATACTGGGAATGGAGATCATAATGGAGATAGCCTTGGTGGGGTCATCTGCAACAAGATTATTAGGGGAGCTGGTGAGATCTTACAAGTGGCACATGGTGGGCCGTGTTTGCTGATTCTGAATATCAAAAGTTAGAAATCATGAGAGCAGAGTGCATGGAGAGAACAGCAGAGACAGAGCATTTGTGGGTGACAAGGGGAGGTTGTTATGTATAATGGTGCTCTGCTAGATTGCCATGATCCGTGCAAATAAATACCACTTGCTCCTTTGTAAACCCTTGTGAAATGCACACTAATAAGGGCTAGTTTGGCCCGGGGTTAAGGTTTTGAGGATAAGTTGTCCAAATTTTAGGGGATAAAGAGTCTATCATACATTTGTTAAAATTGGGACAAAAAGTGGGGATAAATGTTATTCCAGCCTTTAGGTGGAACAAAAAATCTCATTTTCATTTCAAAATTAAGATAACTATCCGCATTTTATCCCAATTATTTTTTATGCTAAACGGGATAAGTTGTCCCCTCACTTGTTCCTACAATTAACCCCTTATCCCACCATTTATCCCCTTGCCAAACCAACCCTAAAAGTTATCTGCTTTTTACATAGCAGATGCTAAATGACATGTATTCACGGTTTGGGTTTCTGATATTTTGATACATATGGATTATGGGGTTAAGTCCTTGAGTTTTCATTTCTACCTCTTCTTTAATTAACTTGAGTATATTACTTGTATGTCCTGTAGTCTAATTTTTGACAGTGGATTAGACCCTGCTCTGTATCTGAATTTAACATTTAAATGAACAAAAAAAAAATTCATTAACTTGGTTTTAGTCACATTCATAGAATCTGTATAAATTTGTATATTAAGCAGAAATTTTTTCACGATTGTCAATTACTTGAGCTCTAGATGATCATATTATGATCAAATGTAATTATTATGAAAGTTCAGCAACTGGTAGTTATTTCAATTTAAAGACAGTTTTAATATTCAATATCATTGTAGGATCATTCCAAGGAATCAAACCTGTAGAATTCTTAAACTGTGTAGTCTTAACACTTTTCAAGTGTCATAGACATATCATTACCTGCACATATATTGTATAAATCATTGTAGCCTTTCTATTTTTCTTTGGATAATGTTGTTCTTTCTCCTTTCACACAGATACAATACTTTCTGTAGTTATCCACCTGAGGTTGTTAAAAAAATGCCAAAGAAGGATCTCGCAGAGGAGGTCAGCAGATATTTAGCTTGCTTTTCTCATTTAAAATTGATGTTACATTCTTTTTTAGCAGCCCTACTCTGTGAGCTAATAATGTCTCACCAAAGCACTGTTTGTGATGCTTCAAAACCTCACATTCAAATTTTCCAGTTATTCTTTATTCCTATATTTCATTAATTGGAGTGGCTGATTCAAATATGGTGCAGCATTTGCATATTGATCTCTGATATTTATCAAGAACACACTTCGATATCTCCCCCCCCAATGCTGATGATAAGATGTGTACTGAGTCAGACTATTGTAACGTTTATTTTTCCCACAGGTCTGGCGGTTACAAGCAGCTCTTGGTGAGCAAGTTGAGATCACAAAGTGTAGCCAGCAAGAATTTGAAAGGCTTCAGAGTGTAAGATATGCATATTGCTGCATTCTCTTCATTGTACAATATATTGTGGCAAAATGCCTATTGTTCTTTATATGCATGTTGGTAATTTTGATTATATGTGAAATTAATCACTGATTTATGCTTGGAAATGGCTACGCTTTGCATGACTTTCTCTGTCATTCAGATTCTGTTTAAGTTTGCTAAATATGTATTTAGTATTATGCCAATGTGCTTGCTCTGTTTCTGTTAAGAGTATTAAGGAACTCAACCTTCATGTTTCTTCTGCAATACCAATGCACTTGCCATCTCTCTATAAGAGTTCCAATGTTTTCCACTTCCCTTCTAAAATGTGCTTCCTCTGCATGATTCACGCTTAGCAAGGAGCTTCATTTTGTCCACATGCTAGTTTTGAAGGAAACTGAAATAGAAATGGGTGTGTAAGTTATGCAAGCATGAGAGTGAAATTCCTCGTGTAATCAAAGAGTTTGTGTCCTACTTCCGTGTCCATGCTCTACAGGTTAGATGTCATACTAAAACTGAGTAAGTCTGAGATAATCAGATTCTATAATGATTTTGTTTTGTTGAAATCACTTTGGGGTTTTTTTCACCATGTCTTGTATTCACATGCTTTTTTTTATGAGTATCATATATCTAGTCTCAATAATCAAGATGATTAGTCTGATTTCTTTTTTCTTTGATATGATTTCCAGGAAAAGGTCCTATGTAGGATTTGCTTTGAGTCAGATATAAGTGTGGTCTTGATTCCTTGCAGACACCGCACGCTTTGCAAGTATGTGCTATTCGGCTATCTTTCTTTTTTTTGCTTTTATTAGTTATAGTAGGCCAGAGTTTGATATGCAGAATTCTTTGCTGAAAGACATACTGCATTTGGAAATGAGTTTGGACAGCTTTTGGAGATTTTACGTTTGCATGAATCATACTTAATCCAAACTCTTTTCCAAACATCCCAGTGGCTCCAACTTTTGAAGAAAGTGAAACAATTTTTAGTTATAAAAACAACTTTGAATGAATCTAACAAAAGTATGCTTTATCAAAAGGTTTTTTAAATGACAAGTTTTTTAAACTCGTTCTCAAACACCATCCTAGATTTGCATCCAATCCCTTCCCTGTTAGATTTGTGACCACGAATGATAGTCTTCTCACGTCGAGATACCTTCTGGGGTATTTGCAGGACCTGTGCTGAGAAGTGTAAAAAATGTCCCATCTGCCGAGTATCCATAGAGGAGCGTATGCCCGTCTATGATGTATGAGACACTGCATTTTCATCTGTAAATATGGGCAAACAAAGCCGGTTCGTTTTGTACAAAAAAATTAACAACCGAAGTTACAGGAGACCTGATACTTTATTCTGAAGATTTGGTCATTACAGGAAGTTGCAAAACTAAATTTGGTCAATGTCTCCTCTATCAACATTTACTTATATATTTTTGTTTCCTAATTGTTTTTGTATAGAGCCAGCATAGTGTTTTATTTCTGTATGAAGGGAAATGCAAACGCAAAATGTAAAAAGGTGCCACCTAATTTATGGTGGCTCATATATTTGTATACCTGAGGATTGAATTTCTGATAATTCCAATGATAAATGCTTGTATAGTGCAAATATTCTGTATGTATAATTTGATGGTCATTCATGTATCAATAACATTTTTTTTTTGGGTTAAGACAAGAACATTGACTTTGGGCTTGATTATACTGTCATGGTTGGCAATGCCTATGATGCTCAAATATTGCCTTTGCCTATAGCACATCTTTGTGGGAAGCTGCTGCTAGCTCTTCTTTTTTCATTTTTACAGATGCTCATGCATCAAGGACATCCAAAAAATATAAAAAATAAAACAGCCAATACAAGCTTGACAATCATTACAGGTGTTTATGATATGAAGTTTTCATTATTTAGAGTTGAAGCACATTTACATTTTACTTGATTCACCCCAAGCAGGACTCAGGTGGATGATGAAGGTTGAACATCAATATCTCACAGTAATATGTATTTATGGTGTCATATGTGAAATATATCATATGACTATAGAGTTTGTATTAAGCTTGTCATTCATCAAAAGTGAAACCTATATTTCATTAATGATCATGGAATTACAATATATAACACAATATTGAACTATGCAAATGGATGAAGCTATGGCATGGACTTTATGCTTTCACTAGCAGGGAAATTGGAGCTTGTTAGGTCAGAAGTGGTGTTCAATTAAAATTAAAGTAGGACCAGTTTAAAAAAATTTAATAAAAAAATCTTAGGTTCAAAAATGAAAATTGCCCAAATATTAACTAGCATGTATCTGGTTGTACCTAATACCATGCTTTAAGGCAATAGGTCCCGACCACGAGTATGAGAATCAGAAGAAGAACAACTTATGACCCATATATGGAACCGAACTGTGATTTTAGAAGATCTTCTCTCAATTAATTTAGAGATGTTAATTTATAGGGCATTGTAATCCATATCCACTCTACCAAGTTTTATTATTCAATTGTCCCTTTTTATTATCAACTTGTTCTAAGCCATGTTTATAGATTGTCATTTCAATAATATGGTGAATTTCAAGTATTTAATTTCCTCAAATAAGATATGGTGTACCTATCAAAAAAGGATACCGTGATTTATTTCACATTTGGAATTTTTCCCAAAGAGATGTATGAATATTTTGGCAAAATATATTGGAAAATGATGCGTTCAGCACCTTGTGCTGTCTCAATTGCAGCTCACATCATTTTTTAAAAATTTATACTCTTATTGATGTACATGTTACATAAAATGAAATATATTTTTTTTCTTTTTGAAAAAAATAAAATATTTTTTTACTCCATACACTATGATATAACCCCATATATTATGATAATACAGTGCTGCGTTATCATAGTGTATGAGACTGCAAAACGGACTGTAAAATGAACCGAGTGTATCAGCGCTCAAAACATATATACCTCCACCCTTTCGTGGGGTTACAAAAAATACCAAAGTTTGTGTATAGTAGATATTCGACAATGACTTCATTAGATACAGTATGTATGTGTATATTCATAAATCACACGGGATAATCAAGTAAGACATGAGTATTAAGATAAAGTAAAGTAAGACATGAGTATTCAGAGACAAATCCAAGGAACAAAACCTCAACCAGGTGTGGCAGCATCCCTTTCACCCATTTCCATAACAGAGTTGCAATTTAATGGCTGGGGTACAGTAAGAGTAATCATCTAGTGGATATACATGTAACATTCATCAATTGCATCCCTATCAATTTTGTTATCCAAGGCCTCTTCAAATTGACTCGGCCGAACAAAAGTGGTGCCCGGGGACATCCTCATTGATGATGCCAAAAAATCCGCTGCCTGATTCCCTTCTCTATACACATGCGATATCCGCCATTGGGCGAGAGAAGCTAGTATAGTTCGCATTTCATTTTTTGCCCTCAAGACTTGCCATGGGAAGCATCCCTTCTCTTGTACCCAAGCCACCGCGGTAGATGAGTCACTCTCAAGATGCACGTATAGAAGGCCTAGCTGCTTACTCGTTCACAAAACCCCTAAAATTGGCTTTATACTCGAGCGCGTTTTTAGAAATTAGTTGGATTATTGCTCCATACCCGCTCTATTATTATCAGATAGAGAACCAACGGAGTTTGATTTGAACCAACCTTCCAATGGTGGTTGCCAAGAAACTTCAGTCTGAGAGTGCTTCCCAGCTAGTGGTTTCCTCCTTCAAGAACTTCCATGAAAATTGTATTGGACTATTGTGCATAAGTTCTAAAAAACCTGCAGTTTATGCTTCTTGACCCGCTTGAAGATCCAGGTGCATCTTTCCTTCCTAATACCCCATACCGTAGAGACAAAAGCCACCTTCATGAACATAGGGTGTTGAAACTTCTGCCTTATGAAGAAATACATACAAAAATATTGTTTATTGAATGTTAATGTGGTATCAATTGTTATGATCAACTTTTTTGTATAATGACTTACATGATATATCATCTAAACTGACTAAATATATAAATTATGAATGTGCTAAACACACGTCAATGGACAACGGTACGTACGACCAATAAGTAGGACGGAAAATATTCAATTGAAATATATATTTTTTTGAACATTCTAAAAAGTTTAGTACTTCATTACCATGTATGCCTCATATGCAGGCTTAATAATATAGCCTACGAATATGCTCTTCTATGGATTCGATTTAAGGGACAAAATTGGTAGGTTTCAGCGGCGTTATTGATTCTTCAAGAAGAATGACAGGGGTGTTGGGCTTCAATAATCTGTTAATTTCTTCATAAATACCAGACGATTGAAAATTCTATGTAAATATTAATCATCCTAGGATAACAAAGTATAATAGATGTTAAAGAATAATTATTAGGAGAATATTATGTCTTTATTATCATTATTGTGATATTATTAGTTTCCTAATTTTCCTAGTTTCTTTTTCTGATATTTTAGGTTTTCCTCTATGTATATATAAATAGAGCATTTGGCTCTTCTAATACAATAACAAGAATTCTCTTTTCCTTTATTCTAACATGGTATCAGAGCTACCTAAAAAACCCTAGATCTACAAAAAAAAAAAATTTCCTTCTTCCCCGCTCTGATTGGGGAATCTTCAATCGGAGCGGGGGAGGACTTTTGGTATTCATTTTTTTTTTCTTCTTATTTTCTTCCTCGGACCTCTTCCTTGAGATCCGACGATCGTGCCACCATCGTCGTGCGCCGTTTCCGTTCTTCTTCATCATCTTCTTCTTCTTGTCGCCGGAGGCCCCCTCCTTTGCCGGGAGTCTCTTGCCGGCCTTTAGCTTCTTCTCCGGCGGTTTCTTCTCCACGGTCTTCTTCTTGACCGGCTTCTTCCCTGCCATCGCGTGTCGCGCAGCCCTGCCTGGATCTCCCTGCCGCGTCGCGCAGCCCTGCCCAGCCGTGCCTGGATCTCCCTGCCGCGTCGCGCAGCCCTGCCTAGCCGTGCCTGGATCTCCACTGCCGCGTCGCGCAGCCCTGCCCAGCCGTGCCTGGATCTCCCTGCCGCGTCGCGCAGCCCTGCCCAGCCGTACCTGGATCTCCACTGCCGCGTCGCGCAGCCCTGCCCAGCCGTGCTTGGATCTCCACTGCCGCGTCACGCATCCCTGCCCAGATCTCTCATGCCGTGTTCGCAGCGTCCTGCCATGCACCTGTTGCTCCTCTGTCACATTCTCATTTTTGTGCAAACTCTAAGATTACTACCCTTCAGAGTTTGGGAGAGGGTGTTAAAGAATAATTATTAGGAGAATATTATGTCTTTATTATCATTATTGTGATATTATTAGTTTCCTAATTTTCCTAGTTTCCTTTTCTGATATTTTAGATTTTCCTCTATGTATATATAAATAGAGCATTTGGCTCTTCTAATACAATAACAAGAATTCTCTTTTCCTTTATTCTAACAATAGATAAAAATAATAAACTCAAATAATCAATCTCTGGATAATTAATTGATTTACATGACTATTTATAGAATAGAGAATCCATAGCAGATTAGTATCTCAACTGATTATCTAAATCTAAACTATGATTCTAACAATTATCTAAATCTGCAAAATAACTAATACATCCTTATTTAATTCTAATTAATATTCAAATTCAAACCAATATTTGAAATTCAAATATAAATATAGTAAAATCTTAACAAATAAATAAAATCTTAACAACTCAAAACTGTCAAAAATAGTAAAATAACTTTCAACCGTCGATTTGACTCCCAAGGCGATCTCATAACGCTCCGAAAATGCGTAGGGGCATAGTGGCTACTCCTGTAGAGCTCATCGATACGAACGCGTGGTCATATTATAATAGCGATTCTGATCTACAACATGAAAGTTTTGACCGTTTTAAGTTACGGTGCTCCCAAACGATCAATATGTCTTCTCCTCTTCCGGTCCATCTGATCTCGACCGTCCATATTAATGTGTGACTATGATGTTTGCATTACTTAATCATTCTAAGGTTGATGGTGTTAAGTTGTAGGTTGGTGTAAGAGAGAGATCCCACTAAAAATAGTTGAATGGTATAAGTATCAAATATATTTGCTCTACATAGGCACAACTGAAAAAACTAAGGATGGATCCAATAATTTTCCTCTATTTTTGCTGCCCTGATGTAATATTCTCATATAGCAATAGATTTTAATTTCACGCATAAAAAATGATAGTGGTTGCTCTTTAGACCTTTGCAACATTTAGTTCTATATTTAGTTTTCTTTTTAGAAAAATATTATGCTCAATCTCATATATAGTTTGCAGCACACATTTTAAATTATTTTTAAAAAATAGTTGAATGGTAAAGTATCAAATATATATGCTCTACATAGGCACAATTGAAAAAACTAAGGACTGAATTTTTCTCTTTTTTTTTTTGCTATTCTGATGTACAATTATAATATTCTCTTTTAACAATATATAGATTTTTATTCCCATTCCCCAAAAAAAACAAAATCATCGGGGTTGCTCTTAGACCTTTACAATATTTAATTATTTTTAAATTATTTTAAATATATACTTAGAAAATTAAACTTGGTGAATTATATATATACTTCTACAAAAAACAAAGTATAAATACTCAAATAAAATGACTACATATTCTCTTATGTTTTTCATAACAAATATATACTGCATGCATGAGATAGTGTAGTATTTATTATTTTAAGATATTTTATACTCTACATTAGTGATGTGATGACTATAAACAAATAAGTAATATAGTTTGAATGTATCCAACACCTTTTTTTTTTTTTTAGCCCCCACAAAAGGGCTTTCGTGATGGACATTCATTTTATATGTATATTCATATAAAATGTCTCAAAAGTTAATATTAAGATTAAAAATAAATTAAAATTGAGCATATCTTTATATTACAATTAATAAGTTAATAATAAAAATAAAAATAAAAATAAAAATAAAAAAGTTAATATTACAATTACTCTTAATAAATTGATGACGGTGCATGTGGTCCTCTTTTCCCTGCTGATGAATCTAGTGAGCACCATTCTTCATGTAGTAGAGCACATATACACCCCACACACATACTCAGAAAGAGAGAGAGAGAGCATACTCAGAAAGAGAGAGAGAGAGAGACATCCACTACATTGTGCAGCACATGCCCTTCCCTGCAAGTGTCCAACCTCACAACCCCCCCCCCCCCCCCCCCAAAAAAAAAAAAAATACAACATGTAAATATCATAAAAAAGAAAGAAAAATAATAATCTGTGGACAGAACGGGCTATACATCTATGAAAAGAACGCACTTCCCTTCCATCACTCCCTTTTTGAAAATAGACCTCAAAACAAACCCCACAGCTCCCCACCAACAACAACAAAAAAAGTCATGAAATAAGGGAAGCAGGCCAGAAACCAAGATGATGGTGGTGCTTTCAAAAAACAAAAACAAAAAAAAACCCTAGCTAGCCCTCCATCTTTTCCATCTCAATCATTCACATCCATCTTAGTCTGACTGTGGTGACCTCTCTTTACTCCCATTATCAGTGATAAGAACATCTGATCCTTCAGTGGGAACCCACCTCGCTTGAAGGGCGGCATGCATAAATGGTTGTTTCCTTTTCGAAAGTCTTGTTGGACTAACTCCCATTGTTGCCCTTTTTTTGACATCTATACACACAATCATAGTTGTTTTGACAGCCCATTAAGTTGTGTTTAATGAAGTGAAAGCTTTTCCCCCTCGTGAATGCATGCCTACTAATGAAAGCATATATCCACCATTTCAGGTATACCCCCCCCCCCTCTCTCTTTACACCTATTTACCTACCTAATACGACGAAACTTGCTTGGCAGCTTTTCTCTTCTCTTCATGTATTGTTTTTTTTTTGTTGGGTATTTTTGCTCCTTTAAACATAAACAGTAGCGGTAAAAACAGTGTGAGTGAGTGAGTGATAGTGATTAGTGATGAGAGAGGTCAGAGAGAGAGAGACAGAGAGAGAGAGAGAGAGCGGGATAAATAATTGTCCTTGGATGCTTCCCACCTGAACATGACACGTCAGACCTGACCCCAGCAAACGAAAGGAAAAGAATAAATACTGTTCTGGTCCAAAAAGCAAACCCTAACCCTACTTTCCTCCCTCTTCCCCCCTTCTGAATGCAATGGAACACAGAAACACACAAAACCAATTTACGAGTGACTGAGAGAAACTGTAGAATCTGTGACTGTGTGTGCTAAACGGGCTGAACTGAATCAGAGAGAGAGAGAGAGAGAGTTGTTGCTGTCAGCCTCTCAACTGCTCCCCACGTGAAACAAGCAAAGAAATACACATTGGAACATTCAATACACTCCCTCTCTCCAACCCATATCTTCATTTTCATTAATTCCAGGTCAGATAATGAGCAACACAGAAACCTAAAAACTGAAAACAAGAAAGAAAGAAAATAAAATTTTGGTCACCATTAAAAAGACCTGTGCACATATCTCCTTCAACACATCCTCTCCTCTCCTCTCACCCACTTTTGAAACCCTAGCCTTTTTTTACACTTCTTTCTCCATTAAAGTTTCTGGTTCGTTTGTTGGAAACACATAACATGCCATGGCCTTACTACATGTCCTTTCTTTCCCCTCCCAACATATATAGTATATGAAAACTCATTGAGGGGCCTCATCTCAGGAGAGGAGGTAGTACTACTCTCACTCACTTGTGGAGCTCTCTACACCACATCTACTCCTTTGAAGAATCTAGAGTGAGAAACACATAGGAATCCATAGATATATATATATTTATAGAGAGAGAGATCTTGATCCACATATAAGTTTAGATGTTCCCCTACGAAGGGCAGTATGTCTTCACCAGATCATTTGCGGAGGACCCAAAAACCCTCCCCATCACCTCCTCCACTGCCCCTCCCATCTTTCCCTTGCCTTCCACCACCTTCACTTGCAGTGGAAGCGGTGGCCAAGATGATGTTTCCTTTCATAAACTTCTTAATAAAGATAAGATGCTACCATCATCGAGCGGGAAGGCGGACACGGCCTCCGGTGCTGGAGGGAAGAAGAGAATGGGGAGGAAGGACAGGCACAGCAAGATTTGCACGGCGCAGGGGGTGAGGGACCGGAGAATGAGACTCTCCCTTGACATCGCCCGGAGGTTCTTTGACCTTCAGGACATGCTCGGCTATGACAAGGCGAGCAAGACTGTGGAGTGGCTCATGACAAAGTGCAAATCGGCCATTGAAGGCCTAGGTGGTGGCGGCCATGGGGCCGCCACCAACTCCAAGAGCCCCTCTTCTGCCTCCGAATGTGAGGCGATATCGGGGATTGCGGATGATGATGACAATTATGAGGATGATGGTACTCACAAGCTCTTGCAACCGGTGGCGGAGATGAATGTCGGAGAGAACGGCGCCGTGATGGATAAGGGAAAGAAGGTCACCAGGTCACTGAGGAAGATGATCTTCCACCCGCAGGCGAAAGAATTGAGGGCCATCGCGAGGGCAAGGGTGAGGGAGAGGACCGTGGAGAAGAACAGATTCAAGAACATGAACCCGATCTCCCTCCGAAAGGATGAATTGTCTCATGGTGTTTCTTGCGAGCCGATCCCGGAAGAGGAGCCAATCCTCGACTACTACCACCACAAGAACTCTTCAAACTCGTGTGGGATCCGTTGTTCGCGTTCCAGGAGATGAGGTTGCTCATTTCCTCTCCGATGGATGGAACATGCACTCATCTTCGTCGATGCCTTTGTCGATGACAGGCAATGCTGATGAACAGAGGGTGAATGCGGCCTTCATCTTTGCTGATATTCCATTCTACCCCAAATCCTGGGATGCATTCAATGGTTCATCAATGTGAGTATCATTGGGACTCTTTGTTTCCTTGCTTTAATTCTATTGTTATTGTTTCTTTTCTAATTAGTTTTGATCATCTTGCCTCTTCTACTTGTTTGTTTGGTTGGGTGTGATTAATTGTGAACTTAAGTAATATTGTACAATTGATGCTTGTTCACATAATGTTTTTTATTCACCATATCATATATCTTACTGAATCAAAACGGAAAAGGAAAGACCAATCAGTGTCAACATGAATTTAGGATAGACAAGATCATGATAGATTTTGATGGATAATGAAACTCTAATTAAATCAGTTATAAAAAAAGAATCCGAATAGGGTCAATGTTAAAAAGAGAACCATTTTTCAAGCTTAAATCGATATGCAATCAAGGGTGAGAAGAAATATTATTTGAAATCAGTTTTTCTAGAAGAGCATTCATTTCATATGTTTTCTAGGATATTAAGGATATTTTAGCTCTATACACTTCAACAAACTTTCTTTATCTTCTACTGTTTGTGATTAACATTCCACCTTATATCCATCAGGTGTTACTTACATGCAAGGATCAGTTAGTGTTAGTATTATGTGCTTGCCATTAGTATATAAAGAGTGCATAGGGTTATTTGACATAAGGCTTTTGATGTAAATGAATGCGTTCACTTTGATGTAGCAGAAAACACCAACAATATAGCACAAATAATTCTTTGATCTAGCCATAGATCACAAGCACCAAAAACAAAGATAAGCAATAACATGATGGGCCTGCCTAGGTAACCAGCTTAAGCAGTTCTTGCATTGCCAGAAACTCACCAGAAAAGAAAAACAAAATCATACAAGAAGTTAATACTTAGTCCAAAAGTACAATTCATCATGGATCAAAAACACTTTTCTTGAATCACAACACCAAGATCCTCAATGTAATAGTTAATAGTGAAAACGAATGTGATGTATACATAATATCTCTTATACTCTTCTTTAATTCCACCAGTTGCATATGTTATTCAAATTTTCGTAGGCGGTTTTGATAATTGGGAGCCAACAAAAACATGTCCATTATCCTTTATTAGTATTCTTTGGTGGTGAACCTACATTAATTACATGCATGAAATTACATAACCATGTTGACGGAACAAGAAGTATATATACTAGGACCGATAAAATCTTATATAATTTCCATGAAAGTTAAGAAAACAAGGAGATGTTTATTTCTTATAATATGTATAAGGTATCCTTTCAAATTCAACATTGTATTCAACTTAAATGTATCACAAAAAATTACTTTATTGCATGTAACATGGGCTAAAGCTGACATTGATTCTAAAGCATGACATTCATGCATTTTGATTTCATCATCTTCTATGGATAGTATGTGTAGTAAAGCAATCAGGCTGTCATTTACATAATTCATGAAATTGTTTTGCAGTAATGATATATTCAAAACATTTTGGCAATGAAGCTGCACCTCTTTAGCAAACATGGAATCAGTTTCATTAGAAGGCTTGATGGATAATCAGATATAAATGTCCTTACCTATAATCTAGAAATGTTTTAAGTTTTTTATTGAAAGAGTAGTGAAAAACTACATCTACTTCATGTGGAGTTGAACTCATGTTTTGATGCTATATCAATAATATCACATGCTATGTGCCGATGTAAATTGTTTTCATATTAAAACATTCTCAAAATGGGAAGGGGACCAGGGTGAATCATTGTCTTATAAATGATTTTTAAATGACATAAATAAATGTGTGAAGGTGTGAGGTTAATCTAATACTCCTTGAGGAATATAAATGGCATAAAAATAATATTATAATATCTATACTTAAACTGAAAGAAAGACCATCCAGCATGCTTGACATATATGTACTAATTTAACATCATGCTTAATTGTTAGGTGTCCTACAGATAAGTTCCAATGTTGATACCTCCTCCAGCCCAAGTATTGCCAACCCCATAAAAATCTTATAATTCCATGAGAACCTGTGTGAAGAGTACTGTGATTAACGATGCAACAGATAACATCATGCTTAGATGAAATGATTCGACATAATCAAGGGACTACAATCGATATTTTTTCAATTGCATGTGATATATTTAAAATCACTAGAGAAATGCAATGAGCAAATAGCAAGCACCTTATATGACATCAACCATCCCTCTAGTATTACAATAACAATGCTACATCTTCCAGTAAATGGAATCAGATTGTATTATAAACTCTTCATTATTTTGAAATTTCTTCAGTTATATATACGTCGATGTATTGAAATTATTCTATATATAGTACATAATGCTATTTCCATATATCATGATAACCACTAGCTATCTTTACCATGCAATGTTTGAAAACAATTGGGTTGATGAAAATTATTATAACTAATTGCAGGTCATGAGTCCTGCGCATGTTGGTCAATTTGGCTAACTCGAACGACTCGATCAGTGTAGCACGCCTCGTCCGCTCTTGTACTTATTTTGCTCTACTTTGTTTTAGATTGTAATTGGCAGATTCCATATCTGCCATCTCTGTTTGGAGTGTATTCTCAGGATGATAAAACCTAATGAGGAAGTTCCAACTTCCATTACCAAGACCAACTGCAGGTCATGAGGAAGTTAAAGGTGGACTGCTTATGAGATGTCACTAGTTCGATGTGCACTAAGAGAATAATTTTTCCACTCTTTTCATATTGGCTAGATTATGTCACTTTTTACTCCAATGGAGGTTATGAACTTAGATATGTTACTAGAGTATTCTTTTTATGCTTATTTTTTTTCCTTGATGCATTCTCCTTAATGAAGGATTCTCAAGAGGAGAAGCTTCTGTGAGAGTTTCTATCACAACAAATTGGAAAGCTAAACTCTTGATAAATTTAGAGATCTTACAAATTCATAGAAATTATAATATATGTGAATATTAATTTTTAAATAAATTTATAAAAAAAATGTTAATTGCAAATTGTTCCCCATAAAAATGACCATGGAGTTATCAACATATTTTCTTATGATAAATTTGTGTCTTATGATATGCTTTTTATTTTTATCTATCTACTAATTGGTGGTTGAGGTCTTACTAGCTAGCACAAGATATTTCAGTACTTCAACATTAGGAGCCAATTAAGTAGATCCAAAGGTTATTCATTGACCGGATGCAAAAATAGATGCGATCGGCAGACACAAAAAAATAAGGATCTATGTTGATATTTATTACTTACCAATTTTTTTAAAAAGAAAACTATACAATTTTCATTGCACATGTTACCATTGTAGACATGACTTGTTTATCAATCACCATTGTAATCTATGAAAATAGAAAGAACCGCATAAAGATTGAGGAGTCCTCTATATTCTTATATTCTTATGTAGGCTGTGAAAGTGAGATGAATAATTTGGTTGACAAATTTCAGACCAATCATTAGTTTTTTTATTATTGGGTAAATTAATTGTTAACAGATTACTGAGAAAACCATAAAATAAGAATAAAAAATTAGATAGGATCTAGTCAATCCCATCAGTCACTGATGATATCTAACGATAAATTGACATGTGTCATCTCACATATTTTTAACATTTAAGTTTTATGATATTTTTAACCATGTATCATCCTTCATTGAGTACTGACAACTGAATCTCCTCCCGTACAAAATGCTATGAAAAATATAGCTAGCTGTAAAAGCAGACCAAATAATACGCAAATTTTCATATGCACATGCATGGCTTGTCCTTTTTTTTTGTTCGATAAAAAGCAAAATTAGATTCTATTGAAATATGGACAAAATTAATTCGAGTCTATACAATTTGAGTTGCAAGGAATCTAGAGGACGGGAAAAAGAAAGAGGGAGGATCTTTCTCATCTCCTACCTAGATGATTTTTGCATATCACTGGAATAGTGCAAAATAAGTTAGAAAGAAGTGTACATGGGCTAGCACCCCTCTGAAATCCATGTAGGTGGGCAATCCAATGAGACGCCCTTTACATATGCACTAGAAAAAAGTAGGCATTTTCTTTTGTAAACAAGTACATTTTTCCTGTTTATTGACACAGCTAATGCACTTGAAAAAACAGTTCATGTTATGTATGGAAGAAAAAAAAAGTTAACCAAGTTCAATTTTGAGGGCTGTGTCTATAATTGATACCACATGGCTTTATGTTGTTTCGTGGAAAGTTCACAGTGTGGGGTACTCCAAGCTTGGTTCCCTCAACTTTTATTATCTATACCATTCAATCAATTAGCACATCATCTCAATTGAATATATATACTATTTGACTGGTATAAAAAAGTGGAAGGGTAATTAGCTAAAATTTTATGTCCATTCATCCCAAGCCTCTCTAATACATAGATTCCGACCAAAACTGTACAAGATTTTTAGGTTTTAGATCTGTATCCACAGAAGAAAAGAACATACCATATGTTGTGTTTTTGTTTATTTTGAAAGGCTTGAAAAGACCTTAATTAGGAGTCATCCAGGTATTGATCTTTTTTATTCTTCCTAACATTCAACATGGGGAAACCTCATTGGTTTTGTACGAAAAGAATAACTAATTCCCCTTGTTTTTCTAAAGATTAATGTCATCCTCAAGACAATTGATGTTGAACATATATATATGCACCTTTGATAACCTTCATTTCCATGACAATATTTCTTATATCCAACAATTGTGCTATTTTATATATTCATGTATGATAAGAAAAGCTAGGAAAGCAATTTAGAAAAGACATCAGCGACCATCATGTCATCAAAGCATTTAATTAGTATTTTGAAAAGTTATTATAGAAAGTGTCTTGTTATATATATATATATATATAGGGATCCGATTACGTGTGGTGTGCGGTCGGTGCGGTGCGCGATCACGGGCCGTCGATCACGGGTCCATCGCATCGGACGGTCGGGTGCGATTCACGTCGACCGTTGGATGCGATGGACCCGCGATCGAACGGCCCACGTCGTAAACCGCACCGACCGCACACCGCACGTAATCACGACCATATATATATATATATATATATATATGTATATATACTTATGTTAACCTGCCAAGAAGTGGTTTAATTTAGTGATCTATCCATTAATTGCATTCAATGATGTTGCGTGCAGCATTTAGTTTAATCTCCACCACACTAGACTTTAAAGGAGATAAGAGGTGGTTTATCAATCTATCCATTAATGCATATATCCTGGTGAGTGATCATGTGAACGCATTTACAGTGACTTAGCTTAAAAGAATTGGATAATTTTTTTTTTTTTTTTTTTTTTTTGAGAAAGATAGACAAGCCACCATGATTTCTATTAGAAGTGTCGCAAGTCCGAAAGCAAGAGTAAAACAAAGATAGAGAGGTGGATAATTATAACCTAGAATTTATCAAAACACTATACCTAGCAATATTTGAGGGCATTGGTGTTCCTACATAGTGAGACTGCAATGTGCCCAAGATCACTTCTATAGATTCGATATGTAAAGACGTTTTGTGATAATGACCAGAGAAATAATCATTTTCACAATTGCGATGGCATGAACTAAAGGGATGCATGAGTTTTTCTTGTTAGTTTGGATTACAGATGATCTAAACATTTTTGGTGTTTTAACTGACAAAATGATTCAGGGAAAACATAATAGACCACAAAGGCATACCATCAGCAACAGACAATGTGGTCCCTCTGTTTATTGTGGTACTATGACATATGGGTGCTCCTTGGTGCAATGTAAACAAACTTGGTGGGGACTGCCAGGGACTCATCATGTCCAAAATGACTTCATTTATAAATGTGGTCCTTGTTCTATGACATCATGGAATATGATACATCACAGTGAAAATTTGGGACTAAATTTTTTGGGTAGGTAAATATTTTTTTATTTTAATTTTGTTTTAAAATAAGTTAAATATGACTCGATTCTAAGATTCCTCAATGAAGAGAGGATATATATATCCGCAAACCTCTCAAAAGATGATTTGTAAATAATTGGGACTGCTTGGATCACATGGTTTATGAGATAAAGAGTGAAGGAAGAGAATTTAAATCTCTCTCCAGAGCAGTCAAGAATGTCAAGAAGTGTTAGAAAAGATTGCCATTTCTGAAAAATTTCTGAATAGAGTATGATATGCAGCATCACAGGTTCATCAGGCTATTGACCATGCATACTGCTTCTAATGGTCATATACACATCTATTATGTGACAAACCAATGTTTACAAGCTTCACGTTGGTACCTATGTAGTTTTTGCATTGTGATGATAATGATGGAAAGATGATTGATGGTTTTTTTGGGTGCTATTACACATGATTTTTTTTCAACTCTGTTTGCATTCTCCTAACTTTGTTAGCAGTACACATCGTTCGTTAAATTTTTTTTTACAGATTTTATAAATGAATACATATGAGTCTGGTTTATATGTTTCATCGTATCTTTTATAAAAGTATATATATCTTATTAGATGAGGTACATTATCTTAAGGTTATGAAAAGAACAACCCATAACATTTTCCATTTTTTCTTCCCAAAAGTTTAAAAATTTTGATGAATAAATGAGCTGACAACCTAATGAAATAATCTTTCATTTGCACCATCAGTGTCTGTTGCCATGGAAAATTGAATGGCAATACATGGCGCATTAGAGATTATTTCCTAGTTAAATTATAATCAAATTGAGATGTGGATCAATGAATCAAACATCAAAATCAAATTGAATGGAGTTCAGCTATATATTCATCAAGTATATTATAAGATGAACAAGTAATGCCCCTGAAAGAACATTTACAAATAAAGAGAAGCACTATTGAAACAAAATCAATAAAAACGAAATAAGGAAATTAATAATAACACAACTCATGGAACACATTTTATTGTGTTTGTGATAGTGATAAAAAAAATGGAAATTTCTTGCATACCTGGATAAGCACATGTTCAATTCAATCTAATGAGATCCAATTTGTCCTTGTAGTTAAAATCGGGTTGCTGATGAACTGCAACTGCCGAAATGATCTGCAATTACAATATGCTGTCATCAGTTTGATAGTTTTAATTGATGATTTGATATCCTATAAAATAGAGTAAAAAACCATCCAATATATATAGAACAATATTAGTAACTCAATGGTTCATTAGAAAGAAAACTCTAGAGGAAGTATTGTATGACTCATAAACAGATCAAATAATGCATAAAGGCGTACGAATTTATTACATAAAGGGAGTATTCTTCAAACTCTATTGGAAAATCTTGACATCTCTCATGAATGTTATGAATGTTAGTAGTTTTTCAAAATGTAAATTTATGTATCTTGTAATTAAGTTGAGTCTTTGTTTGTAATTTTGTATGTTGGGTTTTTAATTCCACATCGGTTACAGAGAAAAATATTTGGTACTCTATAAAGTGTGTTGTGTATAAAGTAATGTTTACTTTAGGAATGATAAGGTGTTATGCACACGGTGCTTTAGCACCGTCCACACATGCGCACGTGTGTGCGATGAGCGCAATGTGGCGCTTTGTTGACGCACTTTGCAGTACCCCTTGCACATTATTGGTGAGAGCAAATATTGTCTTAAGGAAAGTAACGCAGTAACGCGACTCGAAGGGCTATTGAAGTCTCAGTCTTATTTTCAACAATGAAGTGAATACAGGGAATAATTTATGGCCAACACTATCCCAAGATCAATTCATTGATCTCCCCGTCATGCTAGCGTGACCATTTGAGTGGCCAACAACATCCTTAGTAGGGCTTAATGAGTGAATAAGATACTCCAAACTAAAGGCACAACCATGAGCATGTCTAGCCTAAATTGGGAATTGAACTAATGTCACACCTACAACAAAAAAAACTTCATAATTATTGGGTCCATTCTCCAAGATAACCTAACTAATAGTCTGATCAATAATTGGAATGATATATCCATAGCTGGGCAGGGCAACCTTTTTAATGTAATTGGAGGAAGCTAGCCTAATTGATGGCCCCAAGAATTGGATCACCTGTGGTAACAAATTAAATACTAAAATATATTTTCTTGCCCCCACTTGGGAAACAAAATAAACGAGTATAAGGGTGGTATAAAAATGGATAGGGAAAATGGTTGTTTGTTTGCAGGGTATAACTTGGTATTACTAAGCCAATTTAAACGAGTATAAGAGAATATAACAATTATAAGTAACCTCTAGGATAAGCTATACTCAGTTTATCTATTCTCATGGGCCCACATGTCAAATCAACTTTTTATATTTTATCACATCAAATCACCTATCAGCACCTCTTATACATCAAATGACCTATATGTCAAATCAACTTTTTACACTTTATTTATATTTTATTTTTATCAACCAAACAGCTCAACTTTTATTCTTACGTTTTCAATGAGAATAAAAAAAATAACCAAACAAAAAATCTCATGTAGATTTGTTATCTATACTGGCATAGTTATTTATCCGGAATAACTCAATTCCGCTATCCAAACGGGGACTTGAGAATGAACTGATATGCTGATTTAGCCTGAAAATTATTCAGAGCACACTGACTAACAGTAATTGGCAGGCAGTAAGGACTAAATATACCCTCATGAAGTTTAAAATATTTTGTTACTATGCCTCATGCCTCAAACCATGGGAGGGGAAATGACCACAAAAAAAAAAAAAAAAAACAAAACAAAACTTGCTCATGGATTTCACAACATAGGTGGACAAATAAAAAGATTAGAGAAATTCGTTTTTGTTGATTACATCCATCCTCTCAAATTGACACGGCCACAACTGGCATGCTCAAAGACTTGTTGCATTATTATATTGAACGCCTTTTATCAGTATAAGCACATACCACATCTTTCCTTGGGGGTTTTAATTGCCTTTGTGACTCCACAAGTTGTTTCTTTATTTATTTGACTCAATAGTTGTAAAACGCCTTGATTTGTAAAAGTTGCAGTTATATATAAGCATCGATTTTCTATTTTGCTAGATGATGTGTGTGGGAGGAAAAAATAGCGAGCTCTCAGAGGTTGTAAGCTCTAATATACCTGCAGTGTGAAGTTTTCAAGTAGATAAAGGCCCACATGGGATGTATAGTCAGCTATCTTCTTGCTGAGAAGCAAGAATGGTGATCGAGTAGCATAGCGGATTACTTGATGAGGCCAAGGACATGAGAGTTTACCCAGTTAAGGGCATGTGTTGTGACTTGCATGACCTGGTTTGAGAGCATATGGATAAGTGAAGGGGTCATACTCCACCTCATGTGTGTCATTGACATAGAAAAGACGTCATGTAATGACCTATTGTTAGTCCAAATAGCATATGATCTCATGGAAAAATGAACAAAATATTCTTATCCACTTTTTTATCATCATAGAGAACATTCTAAAAAAATCTCTAATTTAAGCGTAGGAGATTATTTAGCATGCATCACACCGGTATCGTAATTCAGGCAACTCTTGCGTTGATGTCTTCATTTTTTTCAAAGCTATATGAGGTCAAAACATGTCACATTCTATGTTGTGGATTTTTTCAGGCTCTACAATGTGAAACTAAACAGTTTTGAGTGACTCGCGAGGGGTTGATGGACATGACTAGTCAAGCCTATTATGTGAATGAGGTGAGTTCTCTACACCTTGATTTATTAATCATCAAGGGTGTGTTTTTGCACAAATTTAAAGAAAACATGAAAAAAAAAGTTAGGGAACTTGGGTCAAAAGAAAAGTTGTATAAGTAAAAAAAATTCTTTTTAACAAACTTTCATGGTGTTTGTGCATGTGCTGAAAAAAAAATTCATCATTTTATTTCAAATTCTCACTTATAGAGAAGAGAAAAAATGATAGAAATTTTTTTTCTTTCATTAACACAAACATTAAATTTTTGGGTAATCAAAAGAAAATTTTCACTCATAATTTTTCAATTACACAAAAACACTAAAGTACCAGAGACAAAATAAAAGAGAAAAGGTGATAGAATTTTTTTTCTTCCATTATTTGGCACAAACATTAAATTTTGGGTAATCAAAAGAAAATTTTTACTTTGTCATATTTTTTCAATGACACAAAAACACTGGAAGTACCAGAGGAAGGAAGGTAGTATACATACTAAAAACACGTTTTAAACCATGACTCCGTGTGAAGTAATTCATATTATTTTTTTAATCCTATGACATCAAATTTAAAATCTCTATTAGGTAGATTGAAGAAGTTATGTTTATTTCAAAATAAAATATAATGTTAAAAAACTGAGTACTGAATGGGAATGGGTTCTACCTCACATTCTCATTGTACAGTACCACCATCCGGCGCTCATTTCGATTCATCCCCAAAAAAATGAGTTTATGGAGGAAAGTGAGGATGATGTCCAATCATAATATGAAATCTCATGCCATGCCCCCAGATACAGGCAAGGCCATACCTGTTATGACAAAACTAATGTACGGATTCAAAGAGCTTATATAAAATGAAGCTGAAGGATCAAGTGACAGGAGCAAGACAGATTTGTTTAATTTTCCTCTTGAGAACCAGGACTGAAAGACAAGCTCATAAACTTCCAACAATTCCTGCTTTTCCCATCTTGTCCACTTAATTCTTTGGGGGAGGGCATGATGGACTGGTATGGTCTTCTTATATAATGTTTTAGTCAGTGTCACATTTCACATCATACATTTCTTTTATGCTACTACATTATGTGATGGTGCTTCTTCTTCAGTTCTTATATATTCTTCTCCTTCCGGCCATGGCCATGCAACATTTTAAATCCCTATCTTGTCTACTGATGAATCGACCAATCTTAAATTACAACTTTACAAACTCTCGTCATTTTTTTTTTGAGATAAATTGTGGGAACATCTCAATTAATTGTATATCACACAAGCAACAAAAAATTATTACTCGTTGTATGTAAAGAAAACTTATGGTACTAATGAAATTGCACTTATGGTTTGCATTTATGGGACTCTGTGTAATAACTCCAGTTATGAATATATATATAAACCCTCACACTACAAAATACAAACAGAGAATATCAAACAAGCAATAAACAACCATTATGGAAAATGTGGCATCTACAAACAACCTAGAAGACAAAATTAGACCCATGAAAGAATTAAGTTTCGAAAAACAATCAGAACCAGATGTGTAGTTCAGCTATTGATAAGCATAGACAAAGGAACTTCATATAGACTGAACAAGAAAATCAAAACTAACCCTTCAAATAAAAAAAGAAGCATATATGTCTTTGTAGAGTGACATATAAACAAGAAGAAAGAAAAGAAAAGAAAACCATCAAACATTAACACAAGTATTGCATGACAAGCAAAGCACAGGCAATTAAAGCATGTAATTTCAACCACATTGTTATATATCTTTCTCATTCAATTCATGGATACCAGTAATATCTCATATTTCATCATGTTTTTTACTAACCTGATGAAAAGAGCAGTCAATGAGCTTGTGCTGTGAGTCCTTCATGCGAATCTCTCCAGTTTTTTTTTTTTTCAAAAAAAAAACCTATTCATGGCATGGTTTGATCCACCTTTTTTATATGAGCAACTGAGAAGAAGAGAATCCATGGTAGGATTTCATTTGTGTCTTTTTTGTCTGCAACAAGTGGGTTCGACAGTCTGAAGAGCCGCAATGGAAGACTGAGAGAAAGAGATGGAGACAAAACATGTGGCTTTAATAGCCAAAAGCCCAAGAAAACTGTTGCAGTGCACTGGACCTTTTACGTTAGTCTTCAAAGACATATATAATGATATAACACCTAGGTTGGTGCAGGATTCGAATATATGCCATTAAATCTTTGGAGAGCGAAACGGTTTTATAACAAAGGAATCGATCAGCAATTTGCAAAAAAAAAGCATCATGGGACTGAATATTTGTAAAATTAGCATCCCAAGTGAATATCAACAAAAAAATAGCATTGGACGATAGCGCTATCAAGTCAGAAGTTGATCGATTTTATTTTTATTTTTTAACTGGATGTGTTATGTATATATAGCGTCTTTTTTGTTTTTATATTTTAATTGGAGACGCTCTGTCAACTTCTTCTTCTCTTCCTCTTTCGATTAAATATGAATGTCTGAGATTTCTTATTTCTAACACCTCCTTAATTAAATTTTAATGACTGAAATTTTTTTTTTTTAACAATTGAGAAATGAGAAAACAATGGAATATTTTTTTCTCAATAACACATTTTTTTATATTTAATTTTAATGATTGAGATTTTCTTTTTGTTTAAAATTTAATTTAATTAAAGATATGATAAATATAAATAAATCTTCTATGATTCTTTTTTCTCTATCCAATATATTTTAAACAAAAAAAAATTTAAGCCATTAAAATTTTATCAAAATATATAAAAAAAATAAATCTTCCACGACTTTTTTATTTTCAAACCGAATATATATATATATATAATCTTCAATTTATAATAATAATAAAAAAAGAGTACGGTGCCTTCCATTCAATGTTAGTTTTTTCTAATATTCATTTAAGACCGCTAATTTTACAAATATTCAATCCCATGAGATTTATTTGTCAAATTGCCATATAACGTGCTTGAAGATGAACATCATGGCATTTTAAGTATGGTTTGAGATAGGTTTTGTGTGGTCTTTGTTTCTGTGTTTCATTCAGTACTTCACAGAAACTGTTATAAATCGTTTGAATGTCTAGTCGTTCCACTGTTGCGGATGTCACTAGTAATCTTTATTACAAGATATTTTGTCCAAAAAAAGCCGAAACTTTTGCTGCATAAAGTGATGTACAACGTATAGTATATTATATATATAGATAGGGATTACAACATACCCAGAGCACAACTAGAGTTGCTATTAATTGAAGATGGGTTACAGGGTTAGTACTTAGTATGAATAACAATCTAGATAGATCAAGATCAATAATAAATCATTTAAGATAAATAAATATTAATGAAGAGAACATTGAGAGACACAGCATGGGCTGAAGATTTGAAGATTTTTTAGGGTTCGGCGGAGACTGATAGGGTGTCTTAAGAGTCTGTAGGGGCGATATCTTCATCAGTGGACAAACCCTACCTTGTCTCCCCTCCCTCGCTTGGGATCTTATACTACTTGTCTCAAAATCTATATATAAAAACAAAACAAATAATGATGTGTCTGACACAAGAAGCTTCACCTGCTCCCAGTTTAATTAATTCATTCATTTTAATTAAGGGTTCTTTAGAGTTCCACTAATGAATTCTCTAACAAAGCTACCGAAAGTCTAGTTTAGCTCAAATAAATTGATTGGAACTATTTTTAAACATGTGAAATAATTTAAGAAATATATATATATATCTCAAACTACGAGATATAGAACTGATGCAGCATGATCATGGATAATTCAATTAATGTTAATGATCACCATATGGAGGATTTCGGATGATTTGTACTTATTAGTATTGATTGAATGGTCTTCAAATATCTATTGATTTTCAATGAAATGTCAGATAATTGGTAGTTCTATGTAAATGTTAGTACTCCTAACAAAATACAATACAAAAATAAATAAACTTCAACTAATCAATAATCAATTGGATTACATGGCTATTTATAGAAGAGAATCTTTAACAAATTAGGATCTCAACTGATTATTCTCAATATAAACTAAACATGTATGTAAATCTGTAAAGATAACTAATACATTTATTTAATCCTAATTAATATTCAAATTTGAATTTAAATTCAAAATTCAGATTCAAATCCTAACTTAAAATAAAAAAATCATATCTGAATGATAACTGAATATTAACTAATCCTAATTATCCAGAAAAGATATGATAAATCTAACAAATAAAATTAAAATACTAATAAGTACAAATCATCCATAATCCTCCATATATGGTAGTCGTTAACGATTGATTGAATGGTCAATGATCGTGCTGCATTAAAAACTCTTTAAGACTTTTTTATTTATCGAAGCTAATTGAGGATATCCTGTAGCTAACCTTTCGGTTTAGCTGAAAAGGCTACGTGTGTCAATCATTAGACATGTTTATGATATAAAAAACTGTGACAGTGTTTCATTAACAGCACTCGAAAGCTATTGTTTTGTTAACAGCACTCGAAAGCTATTGTTTTGCACGCGAACACAAAAGGTGGCAGAAATAAATGCAAAACAAGACGATATGATGATGCGTTTTCCTTTTGTCATGACTAACAGACTGAGTAGTTCAGTATGAGTTACATTGATGATGAGATACTGTTATGTCTTTTTTTTTTTCTTTTTTAAAAATACTGTTATGTCAAAAATGAATATGTGGATCAAACCAGGGTATACGATACGTGAGCATGTGTGGTTTAGTTTACATATAAATTTCAATCAAATGAGAACATATTTTTTTTATTTATTAGAAAAATATGGTTTCGTGTTAGCAGTTTGACCATGGCAAATTTAATGACTATGATACGGTATTCAACTAGTATAATTTTTGTCTTAATTAGAAAGATGTGTAATTTTTTTCCTTCCACAGAGGAGAAAATTGAGAAAAAATGATAAATTAAACCACGTACACAAACATTATGAAACATGGTCAAAAGAAAATATTTTACATTCATTTTTTCTTGATCCAAATTCTATTTAATTTTTTTTATTTTTCCTTCAAAATTATACACTAATTAAGATCCTAAAAGCAGTTTCATTATCTTTGTATCTTTTTGTATTTATCTTGTATGATTTACAAAAATGGAACCTTGGCCAACTCGAAGTATGGTTGCTACTGTTAATCTTTAAGCACCAGTTAAATAATCTTTATTATCAAGCAAAAAAAAAAAAAATTGTAGAAAAGAATAGGGGCAAATATGTACTCAACAAAGGGTTTTAGTCTTTTAAATAGTTGTGAGGATCTAAAACCTAAAATGAGGAAAAGAGGAGAGGGATATGATATCAAGTATATATCGTGTTATTAAAATTTTAAAACTATATATGTTACAAAACCTTTATTGTGTTATAAAAGCATGTCACTAAGGCTGTGTTTGGATGTGAGGTTGAAATGTTAAGATTCTTAAAATCTTGTATTTTAAAGTCAGCTTTTGAAAATTATATATGTTTTATTAGATTTTCAACCGCAAGATTTTTTAATCTAAAAAGGAAATTTGTTTGGATCTGAATTTAATAATTTGTAGTTTTTTAAATGCAAAATCTACCTAAATTCATATATAAACGGGGCCTAAGTGATGTATACTATTTTTAAAAAGACTATACGTGTAAACTAAAATTAAGCTGAAAAAAATTATACCTAACATTATTTATCGGTGATGCCCCACTAGCAAAAAAATAATCTTAGCCACTGATGAAACACATCATTTGAAACTGAAGACAATCTTCAACTGCCATTACTGTATATTGAATAAAAGAGGTTTTTCAGATATTATTGTTCTGATAGATGCAACTCAAATTGTAAAATTATTAAGAGCACTGATACCCGCAGTCTTTTTGCAATCTGTTTTGTAGTTCCATACGCTATGATAACATAATATATACTGCACTATTATAGTGTATGAGTCATATCATATTATATGACCCAATTTTTTTTTTCACCATGAAAAAAAAATTAATGTATCTCAGTATATACTTTATTTCATATAACAGCATGCACTTCAAAGTGTGAGTGTATGATTTTAAAAAAAAGAAAAAAATGAAATGAACTGCAATTGGGGCTGCAATGGAGCTACATGTATCTTTTTCCAATTATTAAGTTCAGATGTTCCAGAAGCATCACATTTATTCAGTTTAATAACAAAGGCCCATCAATTGATACAAAGTAGCTTTCCATTTCGAATAATGAAGGTGGATCGTTGCCATGTTCGAGGACCCGAGGCTCTAGCACGATATGCTCGGAAGGCACAATGTCTAAAACAAACTGATCTTCTGATCGACGAGAATATTCGTCGCTTACTAAAATTATATGTACATGATATTACCCGGCCGGGATGCTATGAAAATATTACAGAAGTCTCAAGTGTATAATGTACAATTATGTGAGTTTTGATAGTTAATGAATATGCTCTGTTTACATAGCATTTTCAAAAAACAAAAAACTACCATTACTGTTTTTTTCTTTTTTATTTATTTTCATTTTTCATCTGACACCACCCTGAGTAATGGAAAAATATATAACAGTAGAGACCGAGGGATTCCCGGAAGAAAGGTAGCTTCCAGAGACTATATATATACACATTTGCATCTCTATTAATTGAGGCTACTCTTTTTAGAACCTTCAACCGAGTCTCATCTGTAACACTGCAAGTTTTGCTTTATTTTTTCAGTTTTCTTTTCAGACTTTTGTACTTAAAAAGGTAGATATCATCAGTTAATATAGATGTATTTATAGTCTCCATGTATAGACAAGTAATCATCGTAAAACCAGTGGCGGCTCCAGAAATTTTTATAGATAAGATCATTAAAAAATAAATTTAAATTTTTTTAAAAAAATATATTCTTATCATATATCATATATTTATAAAAAAAATATAGATTTTTCTTTGTAAAGTAAAACTACTTACATTAAAAAAAAACCATCAAAGAAAGAACCATTTTGGATATATGATCTTCTTATTTTGTTACGATCATTATGATGAAAAGTTGAAATTTATTTTTTTAAATTTGAATTCGAAAGAGATTGCTTACTTCAAGACGACTTTGCTTAACACCACAATTATTTTTTTTATAGAAGAAAAATCTTGTTGTACAGTTGAATTTTTATCAATTAAACAAAAATTTCATAAGCATAAATACATAAAAAAATAAACAATTAATCAACTGGAGACCCACACCCATCTTCCCAAAACACTCTCTGAATAGGTCCCCCCCTCCCCACAAGCATATATTAAATTATCTTTTGATACATAGACAGGTAAAAGGCTTTTGATACACATATAAATGACTAAAAAATGGTGTAATATTGAAGGTTCCATACTAGTGATCTTTTTTAAAATGTAGTGTTTTAGTGTTTCACTTTTTTTCCTTTCCAATGTGGGTGTTGGGTTTTTAATTGATTAAATATTGGCCGGTTTGTTTTAAAAAAGAAAAATATTAGACTCTGGTTTTTTTACCAATCAAAACTCAAATCACACATGTTTTAATTTATTTTTTATTTATAAACATCATGTAACGAAGTATATGTTTTGATAAAAAATGTATATCTCTTTATTTCGAATTGAATAAATTTATATTTAATAAGTATAAGAAATTTTTTAACAAGATATATATATCGTTTAATGAGATATATGTTTCACTGGATTTCTAATGAGGTATATAAGATTGTATTTTAAACTGAGTATAACAATACTCTTTAAAAAAATTTAATGGGCTGGTTTGTTTTAAAAAAATTTAATGGGTCAAAGTGTCAAAACTATGAGTCAAAAGAATAAGTATGATGGGTAGGCTAATTTGTTTTTGGGTAGGCTAATTTGTTTTTGGTTTTTAAAATATTGATGGGTCAATTGACCCCATCCGAAGCCGCCCCTGCGTAAAACTATATATATATAAAAAAATTTAAAAAAATCAGGGAAAGCCTGTTTATATGGGTAAGTACGAACGTACGTATTATGTGGTATTGCATGGATAGGGCCACCTTTGCATTTGCATGGCCATGCATTGATGGGACGTGTGAGTGTCTTCTCTGTATGTGTTTCAACATTCTTGTCCTTTTTTTCCGGAAAATATGGAGCCCGTGATCTTCTCTTTTCTTCATTTCATGGGTTTGCATAAAGAATACTTGTTATAACTTTTTTTTTTTTGGTATATATATATACTTGTTATTAATACAATAGCTATTTGTATCAAGATTTTATGCCCTTCAATTATTGAAATTATTGTAACCTTCAAACAAAAATTTAGCAAGATTTTAAAATTTAGGGCATGGTGCAATCAGTTATCAATCCTCATGTTTTTAGACTGTATTTGGAAAAGAATTTTGTCAATTTTTAAAAAATTAAGTATTTTTTTAAGAATCATACTTGATTAAAACTCATTTTTAAACATCCTCAATAGTCTCAATCATGTAAAAAAATTAAAAAAAATAACTTTGAATTAAAAAACAATTTTTCAGAAATCATACATGCATTTTGAAAAATTGTTTTATGCAAAAACTGCGTTTGCTTTTCAAACAAGAGTTTCCACACATTAATATGTTTTCTTTGTCCCAAATCAATATGCATTATACATATATATGATTTAATTTAGGGCGTGCTTAAATATGAGATTGTTTAGAACATGAGCGCTAGTATACTCGGTCCGTTAGTATTGAGGGGTTACTGCTCGTCGTGGAACAACGCAGTTTAGACAATACATTCTGTTTTGAAAGTTTTCTTTAGAATTGAAATACTACAATTTACTATTAAAAAAAAAAGGTATATTCAATTCATTTTACAGTCTCATATAATATAATAACGTAATGTATGATGAGTTATTATAATGTATACAGTTTTATAATGTATGAAATAAAAAAAACTTTATTTTTTAAAGAGAAATATAATATTGCATGTCAGCATATATTTTATTTTGTATAACAATATATATTTCAATAAAATGTCCAACATTTAAAAAAAAACAAAAAAATATGGACTGACAATTGAAACTAAAGATGTCATTTTCCTCGTAACATTATATTGTAAAATTTACCGAGAGCCAAAAGTTGGGATACTTTTTTTAAAGTGAACATTTCTGTCATGGGTGAATAAAATTTTATAAGCTTATTGAATAAAAACCTATTTCGCATGGAATAAAGGGAATACAAAAAAATATTGTTTGTATCATGCAAAAAAGAAAATCCAATAATATCTGGATAAATAAACAAAATCTCCAATATTAATTCTGAGGATAAAGAACAGGAAATTCATGCCTTGTACACCCTATTTTTTAACTAAAAGGAAAAAAAATAATGATATTGAAATAAGTAAAATGTAAGAATAGCTATCATATATATACAGTATCTTTCTTAGTGAAGATCAATTGTGAGCCCATAAAAAATTCTGGCACATGAGGCCATGCAAATGAGGGAACCATGTACAATATTTCATGATGGCTTCTCCCCCTCTTAACAAAATTGCTCTATGCAAAAAAACATGTATAGTACTTGTGTACTCGGACCAGGCAATTCAACATTCTCCCTCACCTTCCTCAGTAAACCTAACTTCTGCTACGCCGATCAATGTGAGGACGATGGACTCGACGGTCGTGGGCGCTCCCTGCTGTATCTTGGAGGATTGGTTTTTGCAACATCGACAACTATCATCCATCCATTGATGATCTGCATTCGGGGAAAAGAAAACCACATGTTGGGTCAAGAAAGCGACATTTGATGGTTTTTAGGGTTTGGGGTTTAAGCGTGATTGCTGTCATACCTTCCCATTCATCTCTTTCAGAGCTGCTCCTGCAGCTTCTTCTGTCGTGTACTCTAGGAATGCGTATCCCTTTGACCTTTTGGATATCTTGTCCATTATAATTTTCACTGTTGGAAAGAAGTGATGTATACTTTACGGTTTAATGATACTTTCTTTTGGATTTAAACAGAGGAGTTTAGTGGGAATTACCTTCGACAAGCTCGCCGAAGCCTTCGAAAGCTGCACGCAAAGTTTTCTCAGATGTATAGAAAGATAGTCCTGTAGAGAAGCATGTAACATATTAAGCCAATATTGCAGATCTCAGAACATCCAGACTCAGAGCCAACTTTTAAATATGATTAACCCATTTTAAGATATCAAAACCGAATTTAAACTTTTAAACTTTTAAATAGAATAGTGATTTATATATCATGTGAAATGAGGTGTTGAAACCGAATTTACGGATTATAGGACAACAAATTAACATGTCGTACGCACTCATACACGTATGTATTTTGTTAAGCAGATATCTACATCTGCATCAATGCTAGTACCTAGAAGACATCAACTGATATCAGTGCTTAAGGTTTGGGGTGACTGAGTTACACTCACCTCATTTACATGCCAATAGAGAGCAACATTATGAAAGAACAAAAAATGAAAATAACATACTTCTATGTATGTTATAAGAAGCCAAATATGTATATATGGAAACTTATAGACAATGGAACTCAAGAACACAAGAATTGCAATCCAAAGCCATTTTATTGCAATAACCATGTCATATATTTACGGAGGTAGGAAATATACCAGAAATGACAAGTGGGCTAATTGGGAAGGATTGATATATAACAAGCATCACTGAGAAAAGTGTCCTACCAGTTACAAATAGTCTTTTTGTTTTTACATTGGGTGGCTGATTGGAATCTGAAGAACCAACCAGATCAGTCGACTTCGAAGACTCACCAACACCTGGAAATGAACATATATTAGCTTAAATCAGACATACAGCCACTGTTCATAACCCAACAAAATCTAAGCAGGTTGATATTTCAAATTAAGTTTTATAGTGGCTTGCATGCACTAGATGAAGCCATTAAAAGAAAATAAACTTTCCAAGGGTGCTTGCCACTTTGGATGTAGGATCCAGGTAAAAATGCAGTTTCAAATTGACCCCATACACTTTGGTTGTAATAAATAAATAAGGTAGCATAGTTTTAGGGTGTTTTCTGTTTTGATTAGTCAAACCATATTAAAAGGATAAATTGAATCTGTTCGGAACAGTGGATTCCCCCTCTGGTAGATTTCTGATGCTTTTGTAATGGGAAAAATCACATTTAGAAGGTCCACTTCGTGGGGGGATCTCAATATCCATGGTATTTACATACACTTCAGTCCAGAGGCTGTCCCCCAGCCACCTATACACTCCACTAGTGGAGTGCATATTGACTTAGTACATTGTATACTCCACTAGTGCAGTGTATGAAAAATTAAAGGATAATGTTACGTACAACCCTTTTCCAGCCCCAATTCAAGTCTACACATGTTTCGAATTTTTAAAAATATTGTACCTCATCTAATGAAGTACATCTTTTATAAAAATGAAGCATATGCTTCAATGAATTGCATGATGTATTTATAGAAAATGTGATTTTTATCATAGCATATACCTCGTTAATGTGAATACATACTCCATGATTTTCTATCGATGCATATAGGATTGGAATTGGTGATGGAAAAAAAAAGACTATGTAACAACACTCAAAATTAAAATTCTTTCATGTTTTTGAAGGAAAAAATGTATTGGTTTACATATTTCATTTTTCATAATAGTACGCGTTTCATTAGGTGAGTATGTATGTTAAGAAAAAATAAAAACGGTTGGGGGCGCACACGGGGCTGGATGTATCAATTTCCATTTACAAATTCTTCATTTTTGGAATTTCAAATAATGCCACCACTATGTTGTGGATATCATAGAAATGGTTTGACCAACCAAACTAAATAATATCATCCATACCAAAACTAACCCAGTCCCCCCCCCCCCGAAAAAAAAAAAGCAACTCCTCACCAACTTCTGCCCCAAATGTGTTGACACTCTCGGAACATCAATTTAACATCTCTTTGAGCACAAGTCATGAAATAACCGTAAGATCATATTTTGATCCAAAAACAAGCTAAGACAGATGGGATAAGGGTTTTGTGGTATGATATAGATCAGTGTTCTAAAAAGCGGCTCTAGGTGGGGGACTAGTTGGCCTCAAAAAAAAAAAAAAATTGGTTGCATATAAAAATCATGATTTTTTTGAGTTATTTAGTTGTTGACATTTTTTCTTTATTATCTATGTCATATGTGATAGTTGCACCTATTAGTTAAGTATTATCTATGTCATAGATGCACTTGCACATTTTCTCTTCATGATTATTTGTATGATTGCACTTATGTTCTCTTCATGAATATCTATGTGTTTGGTCATTCATCTTCCTTAGTTTATATATATACATATATACATATATATATATATTGTATTTGTCGATTAATCCCCACCTAACCGATTAATCCCTAATCCTCGTTCAACCGCCCGACTAGCACCTAACACTTTTTAAAACATTGATATAGATATAAGGATGTGCATAAAAATATTTGAAATGCAAATGAAAAGGAATGACCTTATGCCTGCATAAATAATGACAAAGTTTCCAACTGTAACCAACAAAGAAGATGATTATCCATTTCTATCTCCCAAAGACACTTCATTAGCAGTAATCCACTCGCTCATACAGTTTTATGTAATACATACCCATTCTGACAAAATACTAGCAGTTATTTGCACAGCAAAAATGATTCTAGGAAAGCACAAAATTTATGCAGCATACAAAGTTCTATTCCCAGAGCCTGACCCTAGTCAGTGTTGAATGAAGCATTTCCCTTCGCATATCATATCAGATATTAAGCTCTCCCCCTCCTCACTGATGCTCCTAGGGGTGGTAAGGATGGACAACATGAGTCTCTGTTAATACCTTCATAACCCATTATGTACATTGTGTACTCTGTCACACTGGGGAAGAGGGGATAGAAGCAAGGGAGCAAAATAAATGGAATTATTCAGCAGGCAGTGTATTGGTATTTGTGGAGAGCACGAAATGAAGCAATCTTCCAAGGTAAAAAAAAAAGACATTGAGAATATTTTGGAAGCATTCAAAACTTTGGGCTTGGGACTGCACTCTATTGTGAGAGAGCACTAGATTTTCACTGTAGAGGGTTTGGAAGGTCTTGCTCCTTGGCCTTCGGAGATCTTGTATCCTTTTTTGGATTTTACTCCTCTTCCTCATTTTTCCTGTATTTTCCCCTTTAATTTTATCTTTGTTATTAAATAGATCTCTCGTCTGCAATTTTTGTTGAGAGGCATTTTAACAGTATTGAAGCTCCTACCTTCCCCTAAAAAAAAGAGACAATCTCTTCATTTGAAATGTCAAAATATTATACGGTACTAGAATATCTTGCTCATGGTCAGGATCATAAAATTTGGGAACAAATGTAAAATCTTTAAAATTGTAGCCTCCAAAATACTAATCTTTACTTACCAAAAAATAGAATCTTAATGGACAACTTTTTTTGTGCAGAGTAGCTGGACTACTTTAGGGTGATCATATAGAGTATTTTGGGATTTAATATAGGGCGTTTCTGTTTAGGAAGACATTTTGCCTTCATTTTCTGATTCTGGGAGATTACCATAACATAAATATATAATTTGGGGAAACACCCATCTTTTTCTTGAAACAATTTTATAATTTTATAAACTGCATTTACCTTTCAATCTAATATCCCTGCCAACCTCTCTCAATTCTCTGAACGACCTAACATGTGATGCTCATAAAATGTGTGTAAAAATCTATCAAGCAACTCAAAATGGGAAATAGTTGCTCACTAAAAAAAATAACTTTCTCAAGCCTTCAAGAATTTATTGAACATCAAAGCTTCCAAGAGAATTGGTGAAATCAAAGTTTTTTGTGAAATCATAGATTTCCTTTTGGTTTCTAGTTTTTCCCCTTTTCTTTGTTGCACTTTTAATACTACTCTCTTTCTTTTTTTACACTGTTGAGGCATTCATAGGGACATAATTATCATTTCTATCCCTATGTCTCTCCATTTACATATATAAGCTGAGGTGTGCATACATCACAAATATGATTATGTAGCTCCCTCCTCAATGGTCACCCTCCAACATCTATACTCTCTTTCTTTTACCATTCTACTCATTTGAAACTCTAAATATTTGATAACAACACCTACCTATAGGAAAGACCAAGTGAAGGTCAGGTGTTCCATCCACACTCACCACACACAAAATATTTTCCAATTACCAAAAAAAAAAAAAAAAAAAAAAATAATAATAATAATAATAATAATAATAATAATAATTCAATTGCAATAAATTTCTCTACACTAGATGATTTTATTTGACTCAGCCCTATGATGCCAATGGTTAAGTTGGAATTCAGTTCCGGTCAATCCACTATCAAATTGATCCAACTTCTGGATTGAAAATTGGCTACCACTTAAAACTCTTCTGGTTGGTTATCTGTTCATATATCATAAGATCTATTTGATCTCATGTGAAAAAATTTCATGGATCAGCTTACAGTGTGCATTACCTTGTACACATTAGTCAGATCGGATCCTATCTGAGTATCTGGTTCCAATCCCAACTGGTCCCCCCTTATCAACTAAATGATTGATGTATGTGAGTGCTTTTTCCAGTACAGTCTTTTTTATGGAAAATTTCCTGTACAGAGTTGGAACACTGAATTCATATCAATCTCCACACCCCCCCCCCACCCCCCCCCCCCCCCCCCGAGATCTCTCTAGCTAGCACACTTTTATTTGGAATCCCCAACTGGATTCAATGTTTTTCAGGCAGAATTCAAGGTTCCCACCCCCAATTTCAACGTTCAGTCTGGGTTTCAGAACCTTAAAATCAGGTTCAACTCGGAAAAATAATAATAAAATAATAATTTTTAAAAAAAAAAGGTTTGGTGATCAATATTTAAGGGATAGCCTTGTGATCATAATTCTAAATATATCAAAAGTATTTAAAATTGATGGGACAAATGGTGTAGTTTATTTTAGGTATCTGTTATGGATACGCAATGTTGGATGCCTATAAGTACCATTTGACACCCATAGCATTACCTATAGTTTCAGTGCTTCCTTCTCTTCTTCTTTTTTTTGAAAAGTGGTGGGTTGTCCTACCACCCAAACAGAAAATTGGTTAATTCTCCTCTATCCTCTTATTATTTAAGCTCAAATACGCTATTCACAGCCAAACAAGAGCAAAAAGGATAATGAGAAACATCCAGTGCAGTTATGCCAATTCTCATCTATATATAGCAATAATATATAAGTGAGTAAGAGAACCCAAGGGAACCAAATATGAGAAAGAAACTGACCTCCATAATCCTTATTTGGTGAGTCAAAATTTGTATCAGGTTTGACAGACAAAACCCCCGGCAAACCTACATCAAATCAGTAGCCCAATCCATCTTAGATGCTCTCCAAACAATAATACCACATTTGAAAAAACTATGCAAACAAGTTCAAAAGCAACCAGCAGTTGCACTCACTGGCCAATTCGCGCGCGCACTCCTCATCAATCTCACAACAAAACCCAATGGCATCCTCCCACGAGATGTGATACATACACACTTGCGCATCCTTTTCACTACCCAAGCAATTCAAAGTCCCTCTTTCAATCAATAAACATAACTAAAACAAAACAAGCTCACAATATACAACAAAGAAAAGCTACTTTCCCAGGACTTTGGTGAGGCTATTGACATAAAAATCCACCATTTGTGCCTTGGTGATGACCCCAACCCCCGGCTTCTCCATTCGCACCACCCAATGCTTTGCGCCACCACCAGAGAAGCTATAGTCCTTCTCCGCCAACTCAAAATCCACGTCAGGCCGAACCGATAAAACCCCCGGCAGACCTTACAACACAAAGATCAAACTCAGAAACCCAAAAAGATCACAACTTTGTGTTCCAAACAAACACAAAGACTCACTACTGATCGACATCGCGGTCTCCTCATCGACGTCGCAGCAGAACCCATACTGGGTTTCACAAGAAGCACTGTAAATGCACGCCTGCGCCTCTTTTTCGCTGCGAAAACATAAAAACCACAAAATTTGAGCCTCAAAAATCCGAAAAAAAGAAGACCCATCTCTCAAAGCAAATCAAAAGAGAGGACCCACCTTCCTAAAACCCTAGCCAGGGTTCGGACGTAGTGATCGATGAGGTCCGACTTGGCGGGGCCGACGGCGGCTGGGGGTCTGTCCATGACGACGACCCAGTGGGTGGAGGGGGATGTGGTTGTTGTTGGTGTCGCTGTTGTGGCTGTTGATGATAGAATGGACGGCGACGGGGAGGAGGAGAGAGGGGTGAGGATCCGGGAGGAGGCATTGGTGGAGAGAGAGCGGAGGGAGGTCTTGGTGCGGAAGGAGACGGATGTGGGTTGGGTGAGAATAGCAGGTTTGGGGTTGGGTGTGAGGAGGGATGGTCTGGTGGTGGTGGTGGTGGTGGGGATGACCACCTCCATTGTTTTGGTAGGTGGGAAGGAGATGAGGAGGAGCTGTGATAGTGGGCACTGTTGAAAGTGTTATCTAAAAATGGAATTTTTGTTTTTTTTAAAAAAAAAACTAAAATTGTTTGTTCTGTTTGTCCCACCCACAGAGAGAGCTAAAAAAAATCTGTGTTTTGAGTTGGAAGATGAACATGGGTCGGGGCTGGATATTCATACTAGTGTCCTAAAAATCTCTTAACCCGATTAATTTTTAAATTTTTTTATTAATCATTTATTGGTTAATAAACTATTAAATTATTTTTTATATTATATACCTATTAATTAATTTTTTTTATGATATCCTATTATATTTATATTATTAATTTTATTTTGATGTTGTTATTATTTTGTAGACTAAAGTTATTATACATATTATGTATTTGTATGTGTGATTTTATTAATCTAAAAAGTGATTAATTAATCAACACTTTGTCTAAAACTGAGATCATCCAAAGACGCATACCAAAAGCTCCCACTAAAAATGTGAAGGCATCGATACAATCAATCTGTTTTGGAGTTTTATTTACTAATGACCGGTGATATGAAATCACTTAACATAGTATATATATTTATCTATACATAATTTATTTATTAAAAGAATATATTTCATTAGTAGTTATGTTTTTAAAAAATATCAAAATGTGTACGGCAGCAAATGAGATTGAGCGTATCATTTTCTAAATATTTAATATATAATTCATTGGACAAACATGATGTTGTTTTTCTGTCCAACACTGAGGCTGAGTATCGCGTTATGATTGTTTTTTTTGGTGGGTATTACCACTAAGGAGATTGTTCATCTTAAACATCTTTTGGTGGATTTGGGAGTCACCATGACTGGTTCTACTCCTCTTCATTGTGATAACTGGACTGCTATTTAGATAGTCAGCAATCTGATATTTCACGAAAGGACCAAACACATTGAAATCGATTATCACTTCGTTCGTTGGTACTTCCTTGCAAAGACAGTATTGCTTCCGCATGTTTCCTCCGCAAACAGCTTGCTGATTTCTTTACAAAGTCACATCCAGTACCTCAATTTCAATTTCTCATTCGCAAACTTACTTTGTATGATCCACCATGAGTTTGAAGGAAGCGGTTAGATTATATGTATTATGCCATAGTGTATTACACGTGTAATCATATTTGTACTTATATAATATTAAACTCTAAATGCAATACAATGATTCCTATTATTTTATTCTTTGATCACACTATACACTTTTAAACAAAAATTCAAATAAAAATATGCATTTATCTAGTAAAGTTCATATCTTCACAAAAATATAATAATATACTCTGAATGAATTTATTCATGCATTGCATTGGTATGGTAAGTTTAAAAGGCCTAGGTTATGCAGTAGATGTACTAGGTTGAGGAAAATGGGGGCAATCTGATAGATTTTGTTAGAGATGTTGTAGGTCATGTAAAAGATGTTACTTGATGGCTGTCATTTTTTAGTTTTAGGGTTGTGTCATAAGTGTCATTGAATTTCAATGCAATGTAAAGCCACATGTTATGAATAATGAATGAAAACACTACCTAATTTGAGTTAAAACTTCTAATTGACAGGTGAAGAATATTCTATGAATATTCAATTTAACTAAAATCATTTATAAATAATAATTTTATTCATCCGAATTGATTATAAAATTCTATCCTGAGAGACAAAATCGTCATTTATAAAAGATTTTTCACATTTTTAGAGTTTGCAGACAAGATTAACCAAACAAAATATTTATAAAATATTCATCATCTGTCATTAAAAATTTCACTCTAAGGGCTATTTAGATTTACATAAGTGTTTTTAAGAGATTATATGGACTTCTGCACAACAATCTAAATGCAGATTTACATAAGTGTTTTTAAGAGATTATATGGACTTCTGCACAACAATCTAAATGCAACCGTATAAGTGCTAACAAAACTCACCTCATAATGGGATTTTTATATATAATATATCATTTTATAGGATGAAGAAGCTGGATCTCAATGTATCATATCACTTTTTTTTTGTTCAGAGTGAGGATTCAAACTAGAGGAGATTTTTCAGATCAAAGATGCCATCATTGCTCCACCTCTTTTTATTCATTTTTGCAACAATGTCTCTGAAACGCATCGAAAACTGCCCTCTTGTCTCGCTTCTATAGTAAGCACCTACGAATAATCCCCTCATATACATCTCCATAGCGCAACACTGATTTCAGCCTTGTTATTGCCTCAGAAGACTATAAACTTAAATCCACTTAAACCATTCAATCTTCGAATCGCAAGCATCTTCTCAACCTAGTCCAAAACCCCACTTTTTCAGCCACCAATTCAACCACAGGCTCTCTAAAATTGGCCTTCTCACTTAATTCTTTAAAAGAGTCAACAAGATTCTGAAGTCTCGCAGCGAATTCAATCAAAAGCGAGGAATATGTCGCCAATGATAATGCCCTCGCGCTCTCATACGTATTTGATTCTTCTACACCAGGCACCCCATCACCGTGGAATGAATTCCTCTGTGAGGGCCATGACCTCTGCTTTCCAATATCATCTCTGGAGAACCGACCGTCGCTGAATTGAAAGAATTGATTCCCACATTGGAGTTTCGATTGTACCAGTTCCATGGGATCTGGACTGAACTGAGATCAAGCACTGTTTCACTGAGAGATTTGGTTTCAAGGTGTTTATTTTGGCCTTCCACCACATGAAGACCATCTAAGGTTTCTACAATGTTTTCAGGCTGTTTCGCACCCACCCAGCTCTCTGAGTTCACCAAAAGATATGATCGTTGGTCAATCATCATCTGAAGCTGTTCAGCTGCCTCATGCACCTCCAATAGAATGTCATCGGGATCCAGTTTTGTCATTGTCTTCACTCTGTTTCCAAGCTCCCGTAACACTTTTGCGCCTTCTGTGCCAACCCTCTGAAGCTGCCTACTGAAGACTTGCCTCAAATCTTGTGGAGCCTACAAGAACACACGAGGCATCAGTAAATTTGCAATTAGGTTCGGCACCTTCTGTTACTTAATGATGGTGCAATGAAATTGGTCACACTATTAAAAAAGAACAAAATGATCAATACAAGAAGTAGAGTAACACATTATTCTGAGCGAGAAGTGGCAAGGAAAAAGTATATTCAGCTTCTAAACGATATTTTATTTGTACAAAATGAATATCTCACTAACACAAATAATTACATCATCAAAGAGAACATAACACAGTTAACCTACCATTGCCTCACCACTTTAAAAGCAAAAACTAATAAATCACCCTTTCACGGGAATTTAGTGCTCCTCCCAATTGATGATCTTCATATAACAAACATCTCAACTAGAGAAAACATATATTGATTGAGAAATAGAACAAGTGGACCATTCTATTCTTCTCAAAATAAATCTAAAACAAACAAAAATGCTTATTTGAAACAAAAATATTTGAACAGCTTTTTATTAATATCATATAAATACAAAATTGGTTCATGGTTCGATGTATAGATAAGAAAAAAGGGTTGGAACCCTCAGTCACTTCTTTGGGCTAACATCAAAATGTCTCCCCAAGCATTCCTCGAGTATCATACATCCCTCATTCCCCCATCCAGCTATACTTCTTCCACAAAATATCCTCACTATTCTCGAAGATCACCACAACCAGTGATCACCCTTGTCCTAGATCTCTCATTCCCAACTGACTGTACTTCCTAATATCCACCCATCTAAAGTATGCTTCCCAAATCCTTCTTAAAAATATTTTGTTCTGTCCAATATTCTTACTGTTATTTTTGTTGTATTCTTATTCTTATTATTATTGTTATTCTTACTATTATTCATGGTGTCATTGTAATTCTTTCTGTTATTCTTACTCTTACTGTTATTTTTACTGTTATTCTTATTCTGTTCACACAAATAGCTGGTGAAACAGAAAGCAGGAGGGCCAGTCCAGCTCCATGGGCCTAAACTAGATAATAATGGATTGCAAATAATACAATCCAAAATATTCAGAACCATTAACTTCTTGAGTTCTTGGTCATTTACAATCACAATGTTTTGGTGTAAAAAATTCGACAAAGTACTATGATAATTAAGAGGCACAAGTACCTGTATCTCAGAGAGTATGCACCCATGCAATGCCATGACTGTGAAGGCACAGTGTCTCAATGCACCACTGACTTTGACATAGTTCTTCCATGGGTATTTGAAATTCTTATAGGGGCCATGCGGTGGCTCCCATATAGCAAATCCAAGCTGTCCAGAAACAATGATCCCCAAAATCCATATTATTTTGATTTTATAGCAAAAATAACATAAATGACTAAATAATTTCAGCAAACAAGACATGTACCAGAGTCTCCTCCTGGCTAGTGGCTTCAACAGCTGTTCTGTACCCGCTGTACATAGGGTCCTCCAAAGCCTGGTAGGTAAGAATTTTGGAGGGGATCCTGTCATACGCTACACATTGTAGGTAGCCAGTAACACAGCCTGTCCAATCGGGAATAAGTCAACAAGATGCATTAAAACATAAATCTTTCTAAGACTATAATGGATGACACATGAAAATTATGGTTATTTCCTATTAAAATTTGCATTTTGGTCAATAAATACCTGGTGACCCAGTTTATTCATCAAACTATGATTATAAAGCATGGCCTTTAATAATGACACTAAAGAAAGTCATATGAGAACAATGTCAGACCTTCCAAGGAGTTGGCTACACTGGCAAAATTTTTTGCAACAAGATTGTGAAGATCTTCTCCTGCCCAGATCGGATAGATGCAGATATTCACAACCAGGCCAACACCCGCACCAAGGGCGATGAGCAAGAATCGTGTCACAGCCGTTTCAATAAATTCTCTGGTATGGTATCCAGACACCATTATGAAGCAATACGTGAGCAAGAACACCCTGAAACCATACTCATAGGGCTTCATAGTCGGATACAGCTTTATAAAAGTTGCCAAGAAACCTAAAATACACAATAAAGAAAGGATTTCTTTTAATAAAAACACAAAAATACATTTTGAACTTTTTTAAAAAATATCCTGTGTGAGTGAATAAAGTCTGTCGTCAGATAATCACGTCCTTTTCAGCTAATAGACAAGGTATCATGTCTAGTAACAGATTCACATCAATGCATGCAATTGTTAACAAATATGCTTACATTCCTTTAGATGTAATGTTAGACACAGCCCCAGCCCCCGCCTGCAATCCACATCCTTTTTATTTATTTTTTATATATACCTCATCTAATGAGATATTCACTTTTTTTAAAGATGGAGTCTATGCTCCAACGAATTGTATGGACCAATTTTTTAGAAAATGTGAAAAATTTCCAACAAGGTATATACCTTGCCTAACGAGGTATATAACTCATTGGACGATTATAGTATAGGACTGCATGGAGGGCTGTAATGAGAACTACATGTAACAACACTCCATCAAATAACTACAAACACTACGCATAATTCCACTAGTACAACACATATCACTCCTAAGGAGAATAAACATAGTGCATTTACCAATCAGTCAATAATTAATGGAAAATGTTGGGGACAGCCCTCCGTGCAGCTCCAAGTGAACTCCAAAAACTTCGATTTATTTTAAAGGTATATACTTCACGTAACATACTTTTATAAAGAAAATGAAGTATATATTCTAATGAATCATGTATACCATTTTATGCAAAAAAAATAAAAATTACATGCTTCTTTTAAAGAAACATACAACTCATTATCGAAATTGGATTGCATGGACCAAGCGGAAAAAAAAATGGATTGCATATAGGGCTGCATATATGAGGACTATGTGTAACAGAACCCATAATTAATATAACTCTTATAAAATTTACTACAAAACATAGACCTGTAATGAAGATACTAATGACAATGACCACTTCCTCCAATTCCCCGGTCGTCACCGCCAGTGCCGCCATCCCGAGAGCCAGCCCTCCCGCGACAACGTTCCCAGCGCCCTATTGAATCCCTTGCTCAACGTTGCACCTACAATTCAACAAATTCACCCAAAATAAAAAAACCAAAACCAAAATTCAAACCTAAAAAAGCCAAATTTTTTACACCCCACAAACCTATACTGAATTCGAAGATGACGACGACGGTGAGGAGCGCCCAGACCGCGTGCGTCCCGAGATCCTTGAACGGAACTTTCAAGAAGATGAGCACGGAAAGCAAAGTGAGGGCCAAACCCATCTTGGCCGCGAAAACGACCTTACGCGGGTCGGACCGCCCAAACTTCCACGCCTTGACGAAGAGGCCGTTCAAGCGAGCCCAGGAACCGATGATCCCGTCGGAGAAGCGACGGAAGATGCCCTTCGACGACGACGCCGGGGGGGCTCCATCGGCGGCGATGCAGTTGTGGAAGGCGAGGAGGGCCGCCTCGCTCTCCCTCATGGAGAGGAGCCTCTCCTTGCTCCTCTCCGTGAAGGTGTACCTGAACGACCCCCTCTTCGGCACCATCTCTGATTACTGTGTTTGATTTGGCGAATCGAAGCAGATTCTGTGATTTTTTTAAAAAAAAAATTAATTTTTTGATCTGAAACTCTCGAAAGTCAATTTTTTTTTATGCGATTAGAGAGAGAGAGAGAGTTAGGTTTTGTTATTCGGATTTTTTGCGCGGTTTTAGGTTTGACCGTTTTTATGAATAATGTTGAAGAAGGTTTATCTTTTTCAAAAGGTGATCACCACCGTCCATTAGTTTGTTGAGTGCTCTCTAAAGCAAACATCTCATCACGGGATCAATTGTTACATTTAATAAAAGAAGAAACTAGAAACCTATTATAATCTATACTTGTCCTACTCCCCTATTATTTCCTATTATTTGGGGAGGATATGAATGATTAAATCCCCATCCCTGATTGCCTTCTTAAAAATAGTGGGGATTTTGACTCCAGGGCCAAATAACCTTATTTTTTATTTATTAAAGGAATCTCATTCAGTACTTTACTTTTTTATTTTATATCCTTTATCCATTACTTGCTTGATTCCCTTTTTATTATTTAATATATAATGGATAATTTAAAAGATTTTGATCCAGTATTTTTTATCTTTTAAACAGTTGATTAAAAACTAATATTCTATTAATTTAAATTATAAAATCTATAATAATGGATAACTACATTATAGATATATCTATTACTTATTTAATTACTAATATATCTATTAATTTAAATTATAAAATATATAATAGATAATTATTAGGATTTTTATTTTCTTTATTATCCTTTAAACAATTGATTAATTATTAATATATATCCATTTATTTAAATTTTATTTAAAAAAAGGAGATATTAAAACTAACAATGTACTAAAACCAACACATTTTTTTCCCACCCTAGTTAAGCAATGCGAAAAAAAAAAAGAGAAATACTTACAAAGTGCAATGGTAGCCAGCACTTTTTCCACGTGAATGTTTATCGAGGATCACATGGAACATGTGTTGCAATTGTATTTTTGTGTAGATATTGAGTCATTATCACAACAAAGAAACAATTTCAAGAACACTGCATATGCAAAATGTGAGGAGAAAATCAAATCAGCATTAGTTAAAATAAAAATAATGTGAAAATGAGATTGGGGGGTGTGAATGGATATCGGGATACAATGGTAGGGATATGAATCCTCCGGTCAATGGGATATCAAATCATGTGGGGATGGAGAGAACGAAAAGGCGATGTATTCATCTAACCATTGAATAGGAAATATGATATAGTCATCTTATCATAGACGTACTTAAATATTTTCTTATATTTAAAAAAAATAAATTTTGTGATAATAAATGAAAAGGCTTTTTTTTTCTAATTATAGTCACTCAGTACATTTTGCAATATGTGAAAATTATTAAATGTTGTCTATACTCCATTATACCAAGGGAAAATGACAAAAAAATCTCATAATAGTTTGAAATACTCAAATTAATCATTTTTTAAAATTATATCTAAAAAATTCTCATTTCACAGTTTTGGAAATACAAAAGACTAATATGCATTTATGTAATTAAATCTATAATATCTATGTTTATTCACACTAAAAATATTTTTCATACAAAACAACAATATCTATATAAAAATCAATCAGGTTTTGTTATTATATATTATACTGTGTGTTTCTTATATATTTTTATATGATATTGTTTATCATTTTATATTATATTGTTTATCATTTTTCATTGTGTATAATCATAATATGTAATTTAAATATGTGTTGTGCCACAATGCAGCAAATGATATTTTAGTATTTCAAATCTTTATTCATATTTTTTATTTTTTACTATTTATATATTTTTATGATATCATTAATATATATCATTTTTTTAAAAGCATCAATATTTAATGGAGTTCATCATAACTCAAATTATATTGATACATATTTTACAAAATCCACCTAATCACAAAGAATTTACAATAAAAAATTGATCTACATGAAAAAGTGTGAAATATATTAATAAAATTAAGAGGGTGAAATATTTTAACAAAGTTAAGAGATATAGAATGTATTAAGATCTAATCACATAAGGGTAAATTAGTCTTTCATGTTTCTAACATTGTAAAATGACATTTTTTTAAGTATAATTTTAAAAAGTGGCTGATTTGAGTATTTCTAACTTTTGAGAGACTTTTTTAGTCATTTTCCCTTATATCAATATATACTCTATGATAAAAAAAATATACAAATAATATGTATTCAATTTATACATATATGTACTTAATTTTTAATAAAAGAATATACTTTGTTAACTAAGTATGTATGCTTCAAGAAATCAAAACTTATGCGTAATGGGTCACAAATAGGATTGAATATCACATTTTTTTTCAAGGAGTGTTGTCCATTTAACAATCACATTCCCATTTACCTCGTTAGCCACACAGGTATATTATTTTCAAAGAAAAAATTTAAATAATCCCATGTAAAGTGCCTGAAATTCATATAACCCTCCTTCTTTTTTCTAAAGTTCATATAACTCCCTAAAAACATCTATATAAATCAAAATAAACCCTTGAGTTAAACTTCGTTAAGAGATACCAAAAACTCCTACAATTTGTTAAAAATGTGAAAAACCTTTTATACATGTGTAGATTATAAAATCTTATTCGGATGAATAAAATCATCATTTACATTAATATTTTACATTTTTAACACATTGTAGGGAGTTTTTTGTATATTATGTTTTCACCTGATTTAATTAGACAGAACATTCACAAAATAATTATAATCTATCAACAAAAATTTATTTCAGGGGGTTATTTAGATTTACATTGATGTTTTCAGAGGGTTATATAAACTTTAAGAATAAGGAAAGTGAGGGTTATATGGATTTCAAACAGTTTACAAAAGTTATTTGAATTTTTCCCTATTTTTAAAACAATAAAGAAGATGTGGACTGCAGTGAAATTGAAAACAAGGATGACTCAACATTCCGATAAAATATCAAGATATAACAATGAAAATATCCATTCAGTCTCTCTCATCAAAGAACCACATTTGAAAGCTGATCCCTGTACATTAATAAGGCAACTTTCACCAATTGACATTCACTAACATGTACATGTGTTTCTTTTAAGGGTGGCTCTATTTGAGCCCTCTAAATGTAAATAAACCCCTTACATTTTAATCATTTAATGTACAAGCCCCTCATATATTAACCTCATATATAAACAATAAGTAAATCCCTCTCACATCAAAATCTCTCCCCTTACAAAACTCTAATTAACATATTCTAATAAAAAAATTAATGTAAATATAAAAAAATATGAAATCCATTGTTTTTGCACATATTCATACAAATCCTCAAAATCCTAAACCCTAAGAAAAAATTAAAAATTAAAATCCTATATATACATAAGATAATATATGCTTATTAAAAGAATGTTAATTAAAAAAAATTCAAAAAAAATAGGTGAACTTATTTATTAGGGGGCGTACTTATAAGGAAAATTTAAATGGATCTTTAACAATAAAATCTATTTAAAGAGGGCTTACTTACAAATAAGAGGGGCTCAAATAGAGCCACCCTTCTTTTAATTTCATCATCCATTGGTCACAAATACCATGTAGATGGGTATTTCATGCTGTCATACAAGCAGTTTCAGTTATGTACAGATAATAGATAAATGCAAGGTTCCTAATACAATAACCGGTATTATCGGCGAATAATGCTGACAGACGCTCCATGAGATAATCCACCTTCAGCAACCACTGCTTGCAGGTTCGATCGAACTCAGAAGACCATTTCCCCTCAATTGCATACAATGATCCTCGGCGTCTGCCTGGGTGCATATAATGACGACCGCGAGTCCGTTGTAGTGCGCCTCTTGCATGATGTTAACTGCATTATCAAGGGTCATTCCAGGTATGACCTTCATCAAGACTTGGACAACGTACTCCCGCTTGTTGAAGTTGTCATTGTGCAACATCACACGGTAGGGTGGTGCTATTTTCCTCGATTTCCTGTAGAACCAGATGTGTTGACTTCTTGGTTCATCTTGTATTAAAGTAAAAAAAGGAGTTTTTTCCTTTAATAAATAGATAAAGGGGGGCATTAAATTGCAGAATATCTTTGAGGAAAAGATTGATTACTCCATTCCTCACTTCCAGTCCTCAGTATCACGCCCTTTCCTACAGGTATGTCAATTTCATTGATGCAAGTTATGTCAACTCCACCAAAATACAAAGACACTTGATGTATTCAAAGGAACTACCTCTAGAGAGAAGGATCACTAGATTGAGCTCCATGACAAAATCACTATATTGACTATTGAATAATCACACCAGTCTTGGAAAAATTTCAGAAGATTGAAGGCTGCTTAGAAACTGATGATTCGGAATCCATCCAAGACTGTCAGTGTCAATGCGGTCAATGGGAACACAACTTCTATGATATTTCATGATGCAATGGATTAGACATCCCCGCCCCCAAACACATACACAGCCATATTGCTCATGTTATCTCAATAAGTTGCACTTGCAAGTGGATGTTATTGCAACATGGTTGGATTAAGGTGACATTTAAGAAAACTTTTTCATGCTGTACTAGAGTGCTCCATTCCCTATGAACCATTCCTTACCTCTCTTTTTTTGGTAATTCCTTGTCTCTTTTCTTTCCTCTTTTGCTTTTTGTACTTTTGTTATGGTATCCGATCAATTTTAATATAAATAAAGGACACCACATTTGGATTAAAAAAAAGGAAACTCAATTTTTTTTCTTCTGGACTTGTATTTATTGGTATATGTTGCATAGACAATATTACATTATTACACATTATATTATACATTTCTAGCAGGAATTACCAGTAGTGGTTGACACAATAAAGTGGGATATGTGATAAATGTAATATTCATGTCCATTGCACTAGTTGGGGAATGATGGGATATAGTTGAAAGAAATTTCAGAATAAGATATATGTAGGCATATGAGGAAGTTACCTAATATAATTTACACAATTTTCATGTTAGGCTTCTTCATAATGCATATTAAAACAATATCAATCCATCAAATATTGTATTTTATTGCCTGCCATATGAAAGATAATACATGTAAACATAAAGTGCATGATGTAGAGAAATAATATTCCTATAGTTCCCCAACTCATTTAGATAATTCCTATAGCACAAAGGTTCTAGCCTGAGTTTCACGCAATATCCACAATAGGAATAATTACCTCAAATCAAACTCAGATTCACGCCCAGGGGTTGTTTTTTCTATTGTTGGTCTTTCCAACAGCCCACCTCCTTTACCGGGTCCACTGGCTGAAATGGCCATAAGAAAGCCCCGATTGGCACATTGTCCCTTGTAAAGATAAAACCTTTCCCCTACAACAACATTTACCAAACATGAGAATCATGTCAACAATAATCTACAAGATGGCATTTACTCTAAATCTAGCACCAACTTACATGTAATTGTAATCCTTGAACATAACTAAACAACAAATATAGAAATTATGAGATACTGTTGAATCTACTAAAATGATTGTTGATGCAACTTCAGTAGATTTGTTTTCATATCAGCTAGAAATCATGCTTGTATAGCATAGTTGAACTGCTGCTGGCATCAGAAAAGCTACAAAAGAACTCCTGATAAGTGCATGTCCCTCATAGCCAATGTTGTCGAACGGCATAGATTAATCTACGCAACACACAAATTACTGCCTAGGCCATGACTTAATACCCATATTAATAAAGACAAGCACATACTGATATTTTCAATAATTTAACAGCCATATTAATAAAGAATGACAAAAAGACAATAAGACATCGTAAAGACCAACTTGAGGAATATAAAATAAAAAAGGAAGATGATCAAGACCAAAAAAGTAGAGAAGATGGTCAGTACATTAGGTGATTTTTGCAGTAGATAGAGACAATGCCCAGGGAACGGATGGTCTTCCTCTAAAATCAATCAGCAATTTTGGGCATAGAGATTATGGAGGAGTTCTATTCGGAAAACCAAGGATATGGCTGACTTAATTCAACATTTCTGGTGTTAATCCCAAAGAAAGGAGCCAAGAAGATTGGAGACTACCATCCCATCAGTCTACTTAATGGTGCCAACAAGGCCATCTCCAAAGTTCTAGCCAATAGGCTAGGGGAGGTGATTGGTTTCATTGTGGAGAAGCACAAGTAAGCTTTCAGTGGTGGTCAATCATTTCTCAACTTCTTGGTGGCACATAAGAGTGTGACAACAGCTAATAAAGACATGCGAAAGGGTTTACTTTGCAAGTTGGACTTGGAAAAGGCATACGACAGTGTACAGTGGGATTTCCTATGGATGCTCCTAGAAAAAAAATGTATAAATCTTATATGAAAATGTTATAATAAATTAACTGCATAAAGAACCACATTAAAATCATTCCAAAAAAACATATAAATAGTGAAAAAAAAACAACAATGATAATGTCTTTCCAAAATTCAAAATAAACCATTCTCAAAACCTGCTTTTGTGAAACCTTAATAACCCTTCTGTATGTAATCAAAACCCACATTTTGAATTAAATTTCCATTGTGTTTAATGTGTTTACCCTAGCAATGTGTTTAAAGAGCTGGCAGTTAGATGTATAACTTATCTATTATATAGAGTTATAGTTGTGAGCCCATCATCATTTGAGAATTGAGACTATAATATATCTAGAAGAGGAACTACATGTCTGGCAAGCATCAGGACCAAATACCAAGGCCTTGGCCATATGAAAACAGTGTTCAAAAATATAAAACACCCAAGTGCAATATATTTTTTTGCTCGGAGATCCCTTGACTCGACTCCATTTTGTCTTGTTCGAGGGGCATCATTTTTTTATAATTGAAGCTCCTATATTTGCATAAAAAAAAGTGTTTTAGGCTTTTAGCAAGTTACTCACATCGAGGTGAACCCACACAGCTACTAGTTTCTCATCCTAAACCTAATCTTAAATTTTCAGGCACCCCTTTTACATATCTGTAACCATCCCACATACCCTCGGTGTTGGTGAAGTTACATTGCATTCCAAGAGCCCCTCCCACCATCGCCCAAACACGCGAGCTAACAGGACAACCATAAAACAAGTGATCTCTATTCTCTTCCTCCGCGCCACAAAGGGGGGAAAATTCAATTTTTATACATCCAATCCTTAGACACTGACAAATTTAATGTTCCTCCCTTGGTTTTACCAGTAAACAATGTCAATAGGTGTTCTACAAAGCGCAAGGATAGTCAGAAATCTGATAAGTCTCTAAGATGGTTCATTCAAATACCATTTGAGATTTTCCAGTCAATTCGGACGAACCTCCCCTCAGTTACCAAATCATAGGACTTGATTTCCTAAACATACTTGCACTTCGTTGAACAACGGTTCACAAAATCCACGAACAACGAAAATCAAAAGAGATATATATTTAGGTGTACAAAGATCGAATTTTTTTTGGCTTTCCTTGAAACAAAACCCAATTCAAACAAGGGAATGACGAGAACAAACACATTGACAATGTCGTCAACAACAACAATAGAGACCTGATTTAGGGTTGAGGACATGATTGGGCGAGAGAGCGATCCTCCCGGCTATGGCCGTCTCCATTCACCGTCTCTGTCTCTCTCTCTCTCTCCCCCTCACCCTCTCCACTTCTCTCCGAAGCAATCCCTCTCTCTCCCTCTCTCTCTCTCTCCACATAAATGAAATTCTGAATTTGTGGGGCTTGTTTTATTTTTCATTTTGGAAGTGAATCTCTGCCGTTCGTTTGAAACAACGGCGAACCTCTCAATGGACACGTGTGAACCACGCAGCCAATACCAGACTTAGGGGCTGGGGTCGGGCCGGGCCCATTTGTGCTTTGGTTTGAGCCCTTTTGTAATTTGAAATGTCTAATTGGGCCGGGCTTTGACCCTCCGCGGGCTGGGTTCGTGTTCATTCAAGTCCGTGTGCGTGGGGCCCGTGGGCTGGGTCCTTGCTTCCTTTAGACCACCAAAAATCGAGACTGCCGTTCCTTTGGGGTTATTTTGGGATTTATAATTATTCTAATATTAGATAATTTATATAAGTGAAATAAGTGATTTTTTATTTGGTTGTGTTTTTAGTTATTTCTGTTGCAACATAATAATAAATTTTTTGTTCTTTCGTTGATCATGGATAAGTTTTTAATAAATTCGAATAAGATGTGGATAATGATCTGGGGATGGTTATTTAAACCCTTATTTAGTGGAAACCACCCCAATTGGAAAGTCACCCAACCAATTTTTTAGAACTTATAAAATCACCCTGACTAAATACAATTATGTAAAACCACCCATACCGACCACACCTCATTTTGAACCAAGCACACCTCCTGTACTGTTCGACAAACGTAGTGTCGACCAATGCTACATATGTCGACACTTCTAGTGTCGAACTGAAGGGTTACACAAACATTTTTCTTGTTATAATATCGACACATGTATTGTCGATATGTGTTAAATATGTTGTCAAGTGGAGTGTTGATACTAACAGATTATTGAAAAATAAAAAGAGTTATGCTTTTCAAACTAACATCTTCTTGTTTTTTTTTTGTTATATTTTTTCCTTTGAAATCCTCATTGATCAATGATTTTGATTCATTTCCTAATTATTAGTTTGATATAATTTAATTTATTGTTATCTATATTCAAACCAGGCTGGCAATATAAACTAACAAGGACTCATTTTTATTAAAAAATGCTATTGATGTTAGTTTGAAATGCATAACTCTTTTATTTTGTGTGTATATAACGCTTAATTTTTTATATATAATTGAGTATTTATTTAATTTTTTACAGTGTAGTATGACTCCCAAAGAACGTATTCGACCTACAGCTTTCAATCGAAAAAATTATTCTAAGAACATGACATCGAGTTCTCGAGTTGATGAAGTTCAAGCATATCCATAAGAAGTAGCTTGCAATTATCTGTTGGTATCAACACTATCATTGTTGACCATTAGCATTTTTCTCGACATCTTATATGTCGACCGATACTTACTTTTTTATTTTTCAATAAACTTCTAGTATCGACATTCCGCTTGGCGACATATTTAACACATATCGACAATACATATGTCAATATTAAAACAAAAAAAATGTTTGTGTAACCCTTTAGTTCGACACTAGAAGTGTCGATGTATGTAGCATTGGTCGACACTACGTTTGTCAAAAAGTACAGGGGGTGAGCTTGGTTCAAAATGGGGTGTGGTCGGTAGGGATGATTTTCCTTTGGTTTCGGGTGCATAAAAACGATTAATCACAGGGTGGTTTTCTAATTGTATGGGATGGGTATATAACTCCCCTAATGATTTATAAAAAGTGAAAAAAATGATTTGATGTGTGAGCACCCGAATTTATAAAAGGTGATGACAGTTGATCTGATATGTGAGCCATCTTTATACTAATTCAATAGAATTGGTGAAATAACACAATTCCATAGGGAATTTGGAATACAAATGTCAACTTAAATTCATCTATTCTAACATAGCTATACCCATTTATTTCTTCTATCTAAACAGCTTTTAGATTTATTCTCTCCCTATTCACTCTTATTCTCCCCCTACTCTATGATACCTCACAGTTCAAGTATGCCCCCAAATTAAAAGAACAAAATCCAGTGATTGCATTTATTTGTCAAAAGGAACCGGCAACCATGTACATGAGGGGTTTTTTTTTCACTAATGACAAAATAAACTCACTTCAGGCATTGATATACTCAATTTATTTTGCATCTTTATCAATAATCTAGCTAGAGGTGGTCCTCCAACAGCTTATACTATGTTGGTTATCTAGGTACAGGGCTGGCCATGAGCATAGGCGACCAAGGTCTATGCTGGGCTGGCCATGAGCATAGGCGACCAAGGCCCTAGGCAATACATATTGGATTGGATGTATCACCTAGGGCCCCCACATCGGAGGGCCCGAAAATCATAACAAAATGTTATTTATCCCTATTTTATTGGGATTTTATTTTTTTATGTATTTAATTTTTATTTAAATTTAAATTCTTCTCTATACTTTATATTTGTTCCTATTTTATTTGTTATTTGATTTGAAAAAAAAATATTCACGAGTTTTTTTTCCGATTTTATTTATTTTCAGTTTGTTTGTTAATCTTTTTCATTTGTTTTTATCTTCTTTTTTATTTATTTTTTATCCCACTTAATAGGGATTCTGTGTTTTGTTAGATAAAACACATTTGCTAGTTTTATAATAATTATTGTTTGATACACAAAGATCAAATAAGTACTGGGTCACATTTTATTTTTGTTTTTTGTTATTTTTTTAATCTGATTTTTTGTTTTATTTTTGAACTAGTTTATTTAATTTTTAAAAACTTATTCATATTTTCTCTTTGTTTATTTCTTTTTATTAGGCCTTGTTTAAATAACTGAATATTAAATTTTAAATTATAAAAAAATAAAAAAACTTAAGTGAATTTAGGAGCCCCTTTTACAAGCTCGCATAGGCCCCAATTCTTTTTGTCAATCCCAGGGCTGCCCTATCTAGGTATGTACATTACTTTTAATAAATGTACGTCATTAGGTGAATATATATGGGAAAATTAATTAGAGGTCCCTGGGGTCACATCTGTAATAACAATAGGTCTCTTGATTTTTTCTTTTTCTCTTTAGGTCCCTAAGTTAGTGGTGGTATTTTGTTTAGGTCCTTCCATCCAACTTCCATCCATTCTATTTTTTTCTTCCCCTAAGTAAACATCATTTGCCTCTCTATCTCTCACAACCTCTCTCTTTTTTCTCCCAAATAACTCAATAAGTTGTGAGATCACCTCCACCAGCCCCCCATTGGGCCAATCTCGACCTCAACGCCGATCGCGCCTCCCGACCTCTCCCGACCGTCTCCCGTGTACCATCCGTGAGTCCAACCCACTTCTCGTGACCTCGTCCGCAAGCCCAACCCCTCTCGCGACCCCGTCTGTGAGCCTAACCCTATCTCATAACCCATCCATGAGCTTTACCCCTTCTCGCGACCTCGTCCATGAGCCTAACCTGTTATAGGTATAACGGTGTACAAAATTAGTGTAACAATGTACGCAGTGTAACACACAGAACCTATAACAGATATAAAAGTATACACATTGGGAATAACAGTGTACATAGTGTAACACAAAATCTGATATCTATAAGATGTATAACAGTGTACACAATGTGTGTAACAGTGTATGTAGTGTAACACACACAACCTATAACAGGTATAACAGTCCACAGATTAATAATAGCAGTGTACACAGTATAACACAGAACTGGGAGACTGCTCGCAGACGGGATGGGAGACATGGTCGGAAGAGGTTGGGGGGCGCGATTGGTGTTGGGGTCGAGATCGGCGCAATGGAGGGTTGGTGGAAGTGGTCTCACATCTTGTTGAGTTGTTTGCGGGAGGGGGGGGAGAGAGAGAGATTGAGTTGTTTGGGGGGGAGAGAGAGACTGCAGGAGATAAAGAGGCAAATCATGTTCATTTGGGGGTAAAAGAGGAAGAAAAAAAAAAGAATAGATGGAAGTTGAATGGAAGGACCTAAACAAAATATCACCACTAATTTAAAGACCTAAAAAAAATAAAAAATGTCAAAAGATCTATTGTTGTTACAAGAGTGTCCTCAGGATCTCTAATTAATTTTCTCAATATATATTAAGCTGAAGGGATGGTTTGAGTTAGATGAATCATTTTTCATTTGTAATTCTATATTTTACTTGTTCTCATATAGATTTGATACGCATGTGATATTGTCAATCATACATAGTTTCGTTTTCTTCTGTGATCCTGACCTCGACAACTAAGTGTTAAAAATTGCTTCAACAATCTCTTGCTCTAGTGCTTTAACCAGACAAAAGTTGTTACAAATTTCTACATGTATCTCAGAAGATGAAGTAACTAAATCATAAGTTTTAGAATCTGATCCAGCTAAACTCACAAAGTGATAGTCATCACAACCAAGTCAGATTTTCTAGGCTTTCTAGAACTTATGTTGTTGTAAAAATGAAAAATAGAGCCCCCAGTGTCCATAACACAACGGTTCAGGGTTTAGCGGTGTTACCGATAGGTCCTGGGTTCGAGTCTTGGCACTGACTTACCCACCTGTTTGTTGGCGATTATTTGAAAGAATTTTCCGTGATATCAGGACAAATAGACGGAGGTAGCTTCCCAGCTCAACCGTAGAATCCCTCCGATGTAAAAAAAAAAAAAGAAAAGAAAAATAGAACCTCATCTTCCAAAGTAAAATGGAACCAATATGCAGCTAGTGTGAGATCAATTTTAGAACCTTATCTTACACGTACAACCACCGCCTTTGTGTGTGTGTGTGAGAGAGAGAGAGAGAGCGATTTGGTCTTCTTGACAGATATAACAGGATCTGCAGAGATCTAGTACATGCATGCACAATGACGCTTGCATGGACAGCTGCAACTGGTCCATGCATGTCAACGAATAAGAACAATATAATTGAAATCCAAGTCAAAGAGAGATATCTAAGGATGATATAAAAATGGAGATAAAGATCCAGAAGGTAGGCTCAGATTCCACCAGTTGGAACAAAAAGCAGAGGACCTAATTCATGTTGTCAGATCTTTGAGATTTCATAAAGTCTTCCCTTATTCATAGGCAACATGTTTCTTCTTCTTTTTCTTTTTTTTTAAAAAAAAACATGTTTCTTCTTATTCCTTTTTTTTTGGGGGGGTCAAAAAGTGGGGAAAGGAAAATGAAAAGGAGGAATAAAGATGGGCAAGTACTACACCCACAACTTGTGCTCCTGAGATTTTATGAGATAACATCATCTTGTTGGGGACCAGGAAAAAGCGTATTGGAATAAAAACGGGCAGTTTTTGAAAATAACTTCCAAAAAAACAAAACTAAGCACTTTTGACCTGTGTGTTCTTGAATCAATAAAAAGAAACTAATATAATAACCAAAAAAATAATCAATTAATTCAACTAACGTGGAATAAATCACAAAAGTGATGGAACACATACCAAAAATTGATAGAATGTGTGACTGGTCTGAGATACCAAATTGATCAATTTTTCTATCACCAGATTGAATACCACAAATGGGTTATCTGCTGATGTCACACATTAGCATCATGATCAGTTAAAAGTGTTCAAATCCTTTGGGGACATAAGTTAAACTTACATCTTTAGGACACCCAACTCTTTTTAAAAATAGTCTTCGACCAATCAGTGTGTGTTTTTAAAAAATACTAATAATAAAGCAAAGACGTAAGTAAATATTGTTTAAATTTATTCCTTTAAAAAAATTCACAAAACAAACCTCAAGCTTTCAGTCTCAATCTTCTGATTCTTATCTGAATTTAAATCACTGAATTCAATTCATTTATCCTTTTAAAGATGTAAGTTAAACTTCCTTGCTTTAAAATAAAATTTAGCCTTTGATCATGGCACTAAACACGGTAGCCACCCCTTTAGATATGTCATGGCCAAAAGTACTAATTTTAAATTTGGATAAATTGATTAATGCGCATAGCTTGGATAAGAGGTTTTTTTAGATTGTTCATGTCAATATCTAATTATAGTTGATTAGACGAAAATGTGGTGAAAAAAAAAATTCAACAAAATAAAATACTGAAACAATAGAGAGAAATAAAAGGAGAGATGAATGGATGGACGAAGCCTGCATGTTGCGACGCTTAAGGCGTTATTCGGCTCCTCCTGGTGCAGAAGTCACAAACCGAACCACCTCCAGGATCCAGCAAGCCCACAGAGAGTGCACGCTCAGATGGAATTAAAAACTGGCTTAGAACTCTATCACTATCAAAACACTCGGGATACTGGAATAATAATAGGACATCAGGGCTATCTCTCACAAACTCTCACAAGAGATTTTCTCTTTTTCAGTGGATACATATTTTGTGACTTGGATGTATGGAATGTCATACATGAGTCCATTTATATAGGCCTCTAGATCGTTCAAAAGTCATCTCCAAATTCAAGGTACCCATTCAATTTAGGAATAAATGGACTTACAATTATTCCATTCATGATTCATTCACTTTATTCTTTCATATATTCAATGGAAATGACAATTCAAGGTATATATAATGGACTCATTTATTGTCAATTCATGTATCCAACCTAGGTGCATTATTGGAATGAAAACCTTGCATATTCAATGCTTCATTCCACCCATGTTTTATTCCACCCTAGGTTCATCATAGAAATTATATACATGAATTCTACATAGTTAATGCATTAAATATGGTTCATTCCATTCTAGGTTCATCTAGGAATCTCACACACATGAACCTTGCATATTTAATTTCATAATTAGAGTCCAATGTACCTACTCCATTAGCCAACACATATGAATCACGTCAAGTCCACATTCACATGTCATGTACTACACACACATATATATAACCCTTGTCCATATTATAACGAAGCCATATACTTAATTAATTGATAATTATTTGAAAGCATGTAAAGAATCAGGTTTGGAGGAAAAAACCATATTTTATTTTTTTCATATTAATATAAAATTTTAAAATTTTATATTTTAAAAAACATTTCAAAAAACCAAAAGATCTAACTCAAATCATGCCATAATTAAAGTGGGTGTACCCTAAAAAAAATCATGCCATAAAGTGAAAGTATGAGAAACTATATATAAAGCAAATTATAAGTGGGTCAGATTCACGTTGTATGATCGATAATGATACACGTTGTTAACACATTTGTCTGTTTGTTAGACCCCTTGAATTAATGTTCATGCTCTTGCTCAATGTTGCTTTATGATCCACCAACTACAGAGTTTGATTAAGACATCCATAAAAAAAAAAGTTCCCAAACCAAACAATAATGATTAAAATCATAGTGTTTAGATATAAAATTAGTTTCATTTGGTTGTAATAAAATTTAGATTAAATTTTGTACTATGGATCCAATGTTCCCCACAGCCTCTTTAGGACCTCTCATCCAAGCATACGTAAAAAATTGAATAAAATATAAATTCAATTCATTTAAACATATGTTTTTAAAAAAATTGAAACTTAAGGAATAAATGTAACACTGTGTCATGGGTTTAGAGTGATGATTTTTCCCCATATTTTGAATATTTTATATTTTATGATTTCAATCTCTTATTATTTTCATTCCTTAATTTCCTAAACTAGTTTGTCGATTACATACATTAATGTTGACAAGCGCGATCTGAAATTGTATAAAACTGGTCACATTAGCTGCGTTATGATATATGTAGCAAAAATTTGACTGTGAAACTTTAAATACAAATGAGAATTAAATGAATAAAAAAACCACATATGGCACAGCAAAATCAAAGAATATCTATCCCTCTTTAGAAACGGCACCAAAAACAATAAAACAAATGAAACGATCGAATGTGATGGTTCAGAGGTACATGATCACATAATATCATGAATAAAGAACAATATCTTTATTTTATTTATTTTTATTTGTATGATTTGAAAATTTTGATATGAAATGACTTCGATGACTTGTCTTTCTTCTCTTTCTTGTATATATATATAAATGTATAAATGTTGACATATGCTTTTGACAGGGCCTTTCCGTGACATCATACGTTACATTTATTGAGCACCTATTGTTTGTTCTCATATGTCGTTATAACTTAGAGATTGTCAAATCTGTGAATATTTTTTGTGCAGGGATACATTGGACCAGCTAAAATATCAAGTATTTATTTGTCTATTGGGAGTAAGACGAAATGTCTAAGAAACAGGAATAAGTCTGCTGTATTTTTGGAATTCATAATAGAGTTAACAATGGCAACTGAATTCTATGCCCTAGTTTGGTAAAAGAAGAAATATTTAAGATAAATTAGTCTAATTTATGATAATAAATATCCATATTTACATTTAGTAATGCATTTTGTTATTTTCATTTTTTTATGTTCTTATACTTAACTTCGCATTTAGATCACATGATGTAAAATATGAAATAATTTAAAAAAAATTAAAATATCAAGTCTATCATTTCTATTAAAGGGCCATTAATTTTGTTGGTTTTGATTTTATGAAGTTTTTTTTTTTTAAAGGACAGTCATAAATGTTGTCCATGTTTTATAACATGAAGTTGAAAAATTGGAATAAAGTCTATTCCACATTTTATCTAGAAAAAACATTCCCACTTTTTCTCTCAAAATATGGACAATTGTCCATGCATTATCCCTTTTTTTCTTATGTCATATGGGATAACATGTGATTTAACCCCTCATCTCAATGTCAAACTAGGCCTATGAGTTGATTTGACGAGAGGATAAGCGATGCGATAGGGGTAACTATGGAGATAAGTGAGTGGAAGGACAATTTATTCTCATTTGGTATAAAAAATAATCATGATAAACTGCGGATAATTGTTCTAATTTTGAAATGATAATTAAGATATTTTGTTCCACCTAAATAGGGCCGGTAAACGAGTCAAACAGCTCGGGCTCAGCTCGGTTAAAGCTCGTTCATGCTCGTTTGATTAGACAAATGAGTCGAGCTTGAACAATATTTAAAGCTCGGTTTTTAAACGAGCCGAGCCGAGCCGAGCTGAGCCCGAGCAGAGACGAGCTCGTTTACTTAACAGAAAAAAAGGGACGAGCAACCCGAGTTTATATTACTTTCACATGTATAAGGTATTATAATTTGTAAAATGTGACATCTCAAATGCTAAACAAGATTATTTTTTAGCTAAACGAGCCCGAGCCGAGCCTTGATTCGAGCTTCAGCTTGGCTTGTTTAACGAACAAGTCGAGCCAAGCTTTAACCGAGCTTTTCACAAGCCCAACGAGTTGGTATTTAACACGAAATGAAACTTGGTCCCGAGCCGAACCCGAGCTGAGTTTGATATTAAACGAGCCGAGCCTGAACAGGTCAAAGCTCGGCTCGTTTACCACCCCTCCACCTAAAGACTGGGATAACATTTATCCACACGTTTTGTCTCAATTTTGACAAATATAAATATGAACAACATTGATATATTTTTTATCATCTAAAATTATGACAACTTATTTTCAAAACTTTAACTTCTTGCCAAATATGCCTATATAAGTGGTGGGATAAAACACTACTACAATTTCTGACATTGATCACGGTTTAAAACCGTGATTAATTTAAACCGTGATCTACGAGGGCGTGATTGTTTATATCATCTTTTTAATCACGGTTTAAAAGCGTGATCAAAAGTGATAAATGATCACGGTTTTGGTAGAAACCGTGATTGTTATATAGGAATCAATCACACTTTTTTAATAAAACGTGATATTTCATATCCCAACGATCACAGTTTTGAGAAGAACCGTGATCTTTATATTCTTTTCGATCACGCTTTATAAATAATCTGTTATCTTTACATTATTTAAGATCACGCTTTATAAACAATCTGTGATCTTAAATTTTCAAAAAATCAGAATTTACTAATTTCATACATTGATTTACCTGCTCTTACAATTCAATTCACACAACAAAAGTGAAATGTTCATTAAAAATACTTTCATTCTTATGATATGAATAAAACTTCGTACAAGTATTGTTTCACACACATAATTGTATTATAATTACAATAAGTCAAAGAAACCACAATAAGTGTAACTTTTGTATTTTTTCCATCACAAAAAAAAAAATTTCAGTTCATGACCTTCGCCTCGCAATTCCACATACAAAAAGAGATTATCCGATGAGCCGCAAAGTAGATAAATTTTAGAACTACCTGAAATGAAGTTAAGATTCAATAATTGACTTGTGAGATTCAATAACAATTAAGTAAAGAGCAAAATATTGCTAAAGTCCAAAAGGGATAATAATATTGATCTTACCCTTTGTTGAATGGGTATGTCTTGATTGTCGATGAGGTCCTTCATATACTTTATAACAAAATAACCACACTCGATGTTCCCCCTTTGTTTTGGGCACTAAAATTTACATATGAAAAAAAAAATCAAATTTATGATTAAAAATAAAATTTAAAATATGATAAGTCATACCGAGACTTGAATCCATTGTGAATTTTTCTTTGAAGAAACTCCGATAAGTGTAAAGATAATCCAATATGTGTCTTATTCGTAGTTTTTTTTGGATAACTCCATTTTTCTAAAATGTGAATGCCAAGCAAATGGCCAGTTATAGTTTCAGAAATATAATTATGGTGTAGATATCTAAAATCCAATAATGGATTGCTTGGTACCCAAAGGTATCCAGATGTTTGACAGGGAACAGTGATCCAACCTGGTCATGATTGTAAGATTTGGACAAAAGAAATCACAAGCAATGAGCATGTAAAACCAAAGATGTGACAGGATTGGAAAAAAAAAAGGAAACAAGATGCATATGTCTTAGGAGCTCTTAAAATGCTATAAGTGGTATAAGATATTAGCTTTGGTTTCCAAAAGTCTGTCAGGCCTTGTTCTCAAACCTTATATTTCTAACCATGTTATCACTAGATTCAAAAAGTGTCCTATTTTCCAATTACATCATCACCAATCCTTCAAATTGTTCAGCCATTTTTCTGGATTTTGTTCTAATATATGTACACCTAATCCCCCAACTGCGTAATGTTTTTTTTGTGGGGGAATAAGGCAGGAGCCACCACCTGAATTATATTAAAAAAAGAGGCATTGCTTCATTGTAGGAAGCAGATATAGACCTAAGCTCCTCAAAAATTTAAAATTTTAAAAAAAGATGAGATGTCTCCACAATGTTTCAGTTTGTATCATCGAAACATTTTTGCCCAAATTTCAAATGCTAACCTGTCAACTCAAAATACCCAGAGCAATGCCCATCTAAACATTCCAGAATATTTTGGGAATCAAACAACAATATGACTTTTACATATTTTCTTTTTATACAGTTAACATTCCTGAATATCTTGCTTGCTGAATCAGTTTGTGATGCAGATATTTGACAGCTCCATTTAATGGAAATCATGTGTGGAACATATAGTGTATTATGATATATCATGCATACATTATGATATATCATGCATATGCATACATGTAGGTACTGCGACTCCAACATGGATGATGCAAGCATCTATTCATCATATGTAACCTTTCAGTAAGGACAACTGTGCACTCTTGATAAGAGTGATACACCATTAGTCTATATCAAGCAATCAGATAAAATCAAATCAAAAACAGAAGGTAACATCGCCAAAAAAAGGAAGAACAAGATTTTTTGATGAAAAGGGAAAACAAGATAAAAACAGCAGATATGATTAATTGAGAAATGAAGACATGGTAGACCATCCTTCAGAATGGCAGGATGAACAATTGACAGTTTACCTGCTCCTCAACCATGGAACCTGATATTGAACCAATTGCCCAGCACAGGGTATTTAAGTTGTTCCAAGACCAATCCTCGCCATTCAATTGTTTACTCAACTTAGTCAGCATCTGAAAGTATCAAGACAATACATGCCACATATTAGTTAAACTATGTCTCTGTTATCAGAAGTCATAAGAGGCTGAAAGGAAAAACAAACATGCGCAGATTTCTTGCTCGGGTTTGTTGTACACAATTCAAAACAACAAAAGAAAAGGCAGGCATTCAATGATTTCTCAGAAAAATTCAGATAGTAATCATGAACCCTCATGGTACAAGGTTCAGCATAAAAAAGATAGACAGGATCCATACCTTGAAGACCTCTGTATCATCGACATACGAAATACTAATTAGATATTCAAGACCCATTAGAAGTGCATTTCTGTTCTCAAGAGTGGACTCAAGCACTCGAATGTGAGACTGAAAGGAAAATATGAAACAAATTAACAAAATAGTAAATTGTCACATTTAAGAACAAAAGACGTCAAATATCTCTCCTTTTATGGGTTGGGGTGGGGAGTTGCTCATTGCAATGTAAGATGCACATGTCAAACAAACCAAACTCTAGTGGTGTAGATTCTAGCCTAACATGAACTCTACATCTACCCTTGTACAACCAATGCCTTGCTTGATCCATTACGCGTATCAAAAAAATATGCAACTTTCAGAATGGTTATATTAAATGAAGTTACTTGCCTTGAAAAAAGCCGTGAAAAATAAAGCAAGATTCTGGATAAATGACTGAATCATGAACCAAAAGGAAATATTAGTTGCATATCTTAAAATGCAATGAAATTCAAAGTAGGAAATGATAAAGAGAATGAACTTGAATTAACAGTCTGGAATAATGAACAATACCTGTGCTTCACCTGAACCATTTGCATACAAGTCCGGAATATTTGTTCCAGGAGGAAGAATGGTCTAAACATCATACAAAAATATAAGTCAAAACCTCAATATCAAAAATAAGATACCAAAGGATGTCACAAAACTCAAAGGAAGCAAGGCTGGAAATGATAAAATAATTACATCATTACAAAAAAAAAGGTACCTGCAATTGCACCATAAAGAAATCCTTTGATTCAATGAGTTGATTAAATATTTCAAACCATACCCTCTAATTCAAATATCCACTTATTCAAATATTCTTCATAACCATTGCAGCCGGCAAGGCAGAGAAAGAGTGAGAGAGATCGACATACCTGCAGCAGATTCAGATGATGAATGGGAGGGATAAGCAGCAGCAGCGGACGTTGTTTGGGGGGAAGTGGCAGCAGTCGACCGAGGGTGAAGCGGCAGCGGCGGCTGAGTCGTCTGGCGCAGGCGAAAGCAGCAGAGGCGGCTGAGTCGTCGGGCGCAGGCGCAGGCGGCAGCGGCGGCGGCTGAATCGTCAACGGAGGGGATGGAGTTGGCGGGGGCTAGATCGAGGTGGGGTCTGCAGAGGAGTTGGCAAAGAAGGTGGGGTCGCGAGAGGATACAGTGGGGTCGAATGAGATTTTATTTTGGGGATCACATTAGGGTTTTCTATGTAGGCAACAATCACGTTTTCACTTAAAACATGATCTTTTACTTTTAGGAAACAATCACCTTTTTAATGACAACGTAATCTTTTAATTAAAAAACAATCAAGGAAACAATCACGCTTTAACTTAACCGTGATCGAATATTTATTAAACGATCACACATTTAACTCAACCGTGATCTTTATTGTATCAAAGATCACGTTTTATTAAACACTGTGATCATATATATTATAAAGATCACGCTTTGAAAAGCGTGATCATAATTATTACGATCACACTTTTTTTAAAAGCGTGATTAAAACAACCGTGATCAATGTAAAAAATTGTAGTAGTGAAAAGTAATTATGGGAATAAGTAAGTGGGAGGACAACTTATCTCCATTTCGTATAAAAAATAATTTGGATAAACTGCGGATAGTTGTCCCAATTTTAAAATGAAAATGAGGATATTTTGTTCCACCTAAAAACTGAAATAACATTTATCTCCATTTTTTATCTCAACTTTGACAATTGTAAATATGAATAAAATTGATTAACCTTTTATCTCCTCAATTCATTGCCAAACTAACCCTATTTAGTCTTGTTATATTTGAATTAGCATAAGTGATCATTAGCATAAGAAATCTGAACGCCCTGATGAAAAATAAGTATTTCTTTATTCAACATTGAATCCGTAAATTGAACTTTTATTTTCACTTGCATCTTCACTTCGGGCTAGTTCCACGAGGAGATAAGGTGTGCAATAAGAGATAATTGTGAGAATAAGTGAGGGGAATGATAACTTATCCCATTTGTATAAAAAAATAATCGAGATAAAATACAGGCAGTTATCTCGATTTTAAAATAAAAATAGAGATTTTTTGTTCAATCTAAATGTTTGAATAACATTTATTTTCTTTTTTGTCCCAATTTTAACAAAAATGAATATAAACAAAATTGATGAATTTTTTATCCTCTAAAATTAAGACAATTTATTCTCAAAATCTTTAATCTCTTGCAAAAAATGCAAGTTTAACTTATGCCTTCTACAACATGTCCTTTTACTAGCTCATTATTTGGTAGAGTCATGTCAGCAATTGACCTAGTTGAAGTTTAGAGTTGCCAAATGCACAAGACTAAATGCTAATCAATTTTGGACTAGAATAAAAAAAAACAAATTATCCTACAAAAAGTTCAAGATGTTTGCAATTTTTGGATCATGTCGATAGGTCTCAATTAATGTTGTGCATAAAGGGGATGAACTAGAGTACTTAGTACATGTATGTTCTCTACATTTTTCAACCAATTATCTACATTGCTTGTGTTTGATTAATTTATCAAAAAAAAATTATTTATCGATATATATTGACAAGAAACTCTTTAACATGTATATTGAATGGATGACATTTGTCCATAAAAAGTTATGCTTATAATATACAAAGGCCGCCGTAGAGAGGGAGGTCTTCACCCGGGACAAATTAAGAGATAGTTAGTGACAATTACATTCATCTCTCGCTTATACACACACACACACACACTAGTGAAATTGTACGCGCTAACGCGCGAGTTAATAAACTATATTCTACACACACACATGTAACACACATGAGGTAAACTATAATCTACAAACACACGCGTAATACACATGAAGTAAACTATATTCTACACACACGCACGCAATACACATGAAGTGTACACACACACACACACACACACACGTAATACACATGAAGGGTACGTTTTCTATTTTTTGGGCCAAAGGCAGAACTTCTACCACAATTTCATTAAGAAGTGTTGTAGTACAATTCTAAAGGCAAGATACATCAAAGAGGAAAGAGAGGGGGGTTAGGGGAGGGGAGATTTGGATAGCAGCAGAAGAGCTTTCTACCTCGTCCACCAGCAGGACATCGGTCTAGCTCTTGATAAATAGTCAACCCCCACTGAAGCCAATCTAAGGATCGACCCCACTCTTTCATGAAGTGTTTTCTATTATAACGTTATAATAAAATATGTATTTGGATTTTCTGTTATTTGAAATCCCAAAACCAAAAAACTCCAAAATCAATAAATAAATTATTAGAGTTATATATAAACTTTTTGAAAACCCGAACCGAAAAATCCCAAAAAAATAAATTAAAAATAAAAATATGGTCCAAACCTTAAACTCTTCCCAAATAAATAAATTAATTAAAATTAAAATCAATTATTAGTGTTGTATTTAATCTCTTTTGAAACCCAAACCGAAAAAATCCAAAAAAATAACCACCATGAGAATACCTTTATGTTCAAAAAAAAAACCCATGAAAATACCCTTATGTTCCCTGTTTTGTTTAATATTTTTTTTTATATCGGAGGGACCCCCATGGCTGACCTTACAGTCGAGCTGGGAAGGCTACCTCCGCCTGTTTGTCTCGGTCCCACGAAATTTTTTTTCAAATAATCGCCAATAAACAGGTGGGTAAGTCAACGCCAAGACTCGAACCCAGGACCTATCGGTAACACCGCTAAGCCCTGAATTGTTGTGTTATGACCACTGCTCCCTGTTTTGTTTAATCTTGTTCAAGCTTCACCTACCAAAAAAAACAGAAAATATGTGAAATTATTGATATATCCCTGTCAGCAAAATTTATCGTTTCCATGTCATTTAGTGCCCGTTGGTGATGCAACGTAGGGTTACGCTCTTCTCCTGGCCCGATTAATCTTCAAAGATGTGAGATCTACAAGATAAACATTCTATATAGTTGTTAATCCTCCTAAGATAACAAAATTATGTTAACCAAAATCTTCCATAATTTTGTTATTACAAAGTTCATTTATAAACCGCAGAAAATCCTAACAAACTAGGATCTCAACAAATTTTTAAATCTCTCCATCACAGATAAATCACAATTAAATCCTAACAAAATCCAAATTTAAATTCAAATTTAAATTCGAATTCAGATCCTAAAAATAAAAAGAAATCCTAACAAACTAAAAAATTATTAAAATGGTAAATCAACCATAATTATCCATTTGGTAGTCCTCTATATCGATCAAACGGTTCATGATTGTGCTACATTAGTTTGGGTAGAGAAATAAGATATTATGGAGTTTATACCTATTCCAGTAATAAATAACTTTATTAATGGAATAAGTGTTCTATTTGGTTGTGTTTTTTATTATTCTTATTGGGAAATGTAATAATAAACGTTGAATTGTTTAATTGATGAAAAATAAAATGTCAATGCAAATGTGTAAAAAGTTGATTTGACATGTGAAGCTTTGAACATTTCCAACCATGCTCTACCAATGGCTCCTCCATTTGGTGGAGCATGGCACGTTTATCTGGACAATGAGCATTGATTAGAGTGCTCGCTCCAACCATACTCCTTCAATGACTCCTACAATAATATTTTATTAATAATTTTTTTCAAATTAATTATATTTAAATTTTAAAGTTATAAAAAATAACTTAACGATAATATTTTATTTTCTATATCGTAACAGTCATATTTTAATGGCTATTTTTAACGGTTATATTTTAACTTTTTTTTAATGGTCATATTTAAACGGCTATATTATAACGGTCATATTGTAACGGCTATTTGTTATGGTCTTATTTTGATGATTATATCTTAACGGTCACATTTTAACGGCTATATTTTAATGTTAGATTATAAACAAATTCATATCATCTTTCATTCATCCATCCAATTCAAGGAGCAAAAAAATTTTAGATTCTTTTGCTCATTTTCATGCACTGCATCTACTCTAATATTGAGCCACGTGGATATAAGTATCATGTCTTTTTCAATTGAAATTTTTTTGCTCTTGTGTTTTTCTTTTGTGTAGATTATTCTTCGACACGAATTTGAGATGACCATGAGGGTTGAGTAGAATATTCAACAGATAGATCAAAAGAATATTCATTGTTAAGAATATCATTGTAAAATGCATTACCACAAGGATCCATCTGCACAAAAACAATTAAAATAAAATAATAATAATAATAATAATAATAATAAATAAATAAATAATAACAAATAAGAAATCCAAATCAAATGTAAAATTTAGAAAGAGAAAAACCTTAATTTTGAATAAAACTTGTAGATTGAGAGTGTAAAAATTGTATGAATGAAGATGAGGTTAAATAGACGAAATTATAACCGTTGAGATATAGCTGTTACAAATATATACAAATATTTTTTTCTTAATTTTATGTGGGATCCACCAAAATTCAAATGAAAAAAATATTATTTTTAATTTTTTTATTGTGGGGCCACGCCTGGGAGCTCCTCATTGCCTCTCCGTTTGTTGAGTGTTGAGACTTGTCTGCCTGAATTGTTGAGCGAGGAGGAGTCGGTTGGAGCCGATTATTGGTGCACGCTCGTCGAAATGACCAATGAGCCGAATTAAATCGGCCCCTTGGAGATACTCTCATTGATGTATAAAAGGCGATGATAGATGATTTGATGTAATGACATGTGATTTGACATGTGAGTTCCTTATACCAGTAGAGAAATAACACAATTTCAGAGGGATCTGGAATACAAATATCAGTTTATTTTCACCTAATTATGCATAGCTAGACCCACTTATTCTCTCTATCCAAACACCTTTTTTGTCTATTCTTTTTTATTCTCACCTATTCCACCCCTTATTCCCATTCCCCATCCAAACGGGGCATAAGGTGCAGCATATATATACATGTAATAGAAATGTGAACACAAACATAAAGTCAATTAATAAATGAATGACCAACACATAAACGTGACTAATTTTGATACGGATGAAGAGAGAGATTGGACAGAGAGCTTGTTTTCTTCCCATTGTTGTTGATAGTAGTCATATCTATACATGTAATAGAAATGTGAACACAAACATAAAGTCAATTAATAAATGAATGGCCAACACATACACGTGACTAATTTTGACACGGATAAAGAGAGAGATCGGACAGAGAGCTTGTTTTCTTCCCATTGTTGTTTCCACTTCAACACCAAAGCAGTGATTGATATCATTTGTGGGGTAGGACTGTAGGAGCAGCCTCGGAAGAAAAGAAACACACACTACAAGAAAAAAAACACTTTTTGCGACGGTATTTTGCGACGGCTCACAAAAACCGTCGCAAATGCTTCTAATTTTGACGGTATTTTTTCTCGGCCGCAAATACTTTTTAGCTTTTGCAATGACTGCGTTGAACCGCAATTAAAAACACATATTTGTGACGGGTAAATGAGGTCGTCGCGAATGATTCATTAATTGCGACGCGAACGCGTCCGTCGCAAATACTTAAATTCAATTCAACCATCCATTTTTTAAGTTGTGATCAGAACCGTCTGTATATATATATTTAAAAAAAAACAAAGCAACCCAAAAATTCGATTAAACCCTAAAACACCCTAAAAACCCAAAAACGCGAACACGTCCGTCTTTGATCACCGCCTGTCCAATCTTCGATCATCATCGTCGCTGTCCGCTTCGATCACTGTCGTCACCGTTCGATCTTCGATCACTGCCATCGCCGTCCGCTTTGATCGAACCGCCGTCGCCAGGTGAACCCATTCACTCCTCTTTTTTCCCTTCCTAAGAAACCCTAGAGTGAAGTATTCGTGGGCGGGGAATAAGCTACAGAAAAACATGCCATGATGTTACGGAGATTATTTGCGATGGTTTGAAACCATCGCAAAAAATGTTTTTTTTCTTGTAGTGACTGCAATAAAATTTCCACTTGTAACTAAACTTTGCATTGCATGATCCCCTTCAACGGGAAAGAAAGAAGACAAATGCCAAGAATGTATGTGATCCTTTTTAAAAAAACAAAAATAATTTATACTAATGCATTTTTTTTTAATCTACAATATAGATAGATATGGATAAATGGAGCTGAAAAAACGACTATCAGCATCCCCTAGACCATTGGGGTAGTGGATGGGACACCTCTCACCTCTCGATCGGGGGCCAAATTTAAGTTCTGTAACACTACTAAAAATTGTTTGTAGCTGACTTTGTAAGCTTATAATTTCTGAGCTTCTGATGACCCTAGTTTTTCTAGTAGTCGTAATGACATAATCTAGACCTAAAAAGCGCTCAATAAAGAAAGAAAGAAAGAATAATGTTATCTGATGTCCTTTAATTTGTCAGTCCCAAATATATATAGCTCATCTCATTATAATTTTTTTAAAATAGATATATAATAAAATATATGTTTTTATAAAAAAAAATACATTAATAAAAGATATAAAAATTTTCTAACAATATACTTGCATCATTCCATGACTAATTACCATATATATACACATGTGACTAAAATACGATCTAAAAAAAATTATGGGTGCGTTTGATTGCGCGATTGTAGAAGTGATTTTACAGGTATGTGAGTTTTAAAACTGATCATATCGTCTACAAGAATGTGCTATAATAAAACTATTTGATTGTATGATTACAGAAATAATTTACTACAATTACAAAAACTACACAATTACAATGCCAACGCACTTAGCCCGTGAAGAAATGACTTTAATAAAGAGGTCAGGCCGGTTTTCAAAAGCTGTTTGAGATCCTCCGATACCCCCCCCCCCCCCCTTATGGACGTACGTGCGGTCGAATCTTCAACGTCCACCTGTCAATCTCTCAACACAAACCCAATCAAATCAAATATATAAACACCACACGCGAAGACCAATGGTTTCCATCACAGCAAAACCTTCTCCAACTCTTCATGATCACAAGAAGAAGAAAAATGGGAGCCCTATCACTCCCCGATCAAAGACTCAAAAACCACAACCACCACCAAATCACTGAAGAAATCGAAGGCCTCATACGCGTCTACGCCGACGGCCACGTCGACCGCATCCCCGTCATGCCCCACGTCCCCTGCATGGCCACCAAACCCGACGTCGTGCATTGCCGAGACGCACCCATCGACAACGGAACCCGCGTTTGGGCCCGCGTTTACGCTCCCGCCGACCGCCGCGAGCAGAAGCCCCTCCCGCTCCTCGTCTACTTCCACGGCGGCGGCTTCTGCGTCGGCTCCGCGTCGTGGGTCTGCTACCACGAGTTCCTCGCGAGGTTATCGTCCGTCGCCGGTTGCGTCGTCGTGTCGGTGAACTACCGCCTCGCCCCCGAGCACCGCCTCCCCGCCGCGTTCGATGATGGGGTCACCGCGCTCAAGTGGGTGAGGCCATAGATATATACCTACTTCTGTCCATCAAACTGTGCATTTTCAGAATCTGGGTATCCATTGATTTATTGATTTTCTCGTTTTTCGTGATCTATCTATCGATTGAACATACTTCTGTTCTGTATATTTGATGACCGCAGGTGAGGCAAGGGGGGGCAAGCGACGAGAGCTGGTGGAGGAGCCGGTGCGACTTCACGAGGGTGTTCGTAGGCGGGGACAGCGCGGGCGCGTGCGTGGCATACAACGCGCACGCGAGGCACGGCACGGCGCCGTGCCGCACCTCAAGGGGTTGGTCCTGATACAGCCCTTCTTCGGAGGGGAGGCGCGCACCCCCTCGGAGAAGTGCTACGCGCACCTGCCCAAGTCCGCGCTCAAGCTGTCCGCGTCCGACGCGTACTGGCGACTCGCGCTCCCGGCGGGGGCGAGCCGGGATCACCCGTGGTGCAACCCCTTGGCGAAGGCGGCGGCTGCGGGCTCGATGAGGGTGCCGGCGGTGTTCGTTGGGGTGGCGGAGCTTGATGTGTTGAGAGACCGGAACGTGGAGTTCTGCAACGCGATGAGGCGGGCCGGGGTGGCGGTAACGCAGGTTGTGAGCGCGGGCGTTGGGCACGCGTTTCAGGTCTTGCACAACTACCAGCTATCCGAGCTTAGGACACATGAGTTGGTGTTGCATGTCAAGGATTTCATCATGAATAGATAGATTGGCTTAGGTTGTGATTTTTATGTTGTTATATATGCATAAAGAATATGTTTAACCCTGACAAAACATGTTTGTTTAGCGTCGATAAACTGTAACAGACAGTTATGTTTTGATAAATTGAATATCATTTATTTTTGTTTGTCTATCTAAAATTATAATTCACAAACATAAAAGTATAAAAGAAGGGTTGTGAGAAACCAATTGGTTGTTGAATCTTCCAAGGATTTTTGATGGGTTAACTGTTTGTGTTTTGAGTGGATGCGCTTGATTCAATCATTGTATTTTTTATTTAAAAAAAATTGTGGGGACTGAGAGTTGTGGCTTTATTAGCTTTGGAAGGAAACAATGGGGATCCAAGATGTTCATTATGTGACCAAGGTATCCCATCATTTTGTCATCCCACCAATAATTGAAATGAAGGCATGAGTGCCCAAAAAGAAAACTACAGAGGTGGAATGGATTAGTGTGTCCCTGTTATGGTCTTCTTCCTCCTGGACAAAAAAAATAAACATAATAAAATTAAAATTTGATAGAGAGAGAGATGGTGCACTAGCTTCCAAGAGGCCGGCCTGATTTTTTTAAAAATAATGTTACATTCAGCCTTATTTTCAGTTTGAATTCCAGTCTACATGTGTTTCAAATTTTTTTTAAACAGTATACCTCATCTAATGAGGTGCATGCTTTTATAAAAAAAAATGAATCATATACTCCAATGAAATGTATTGATGTATTTATAGAAAATCTAAAAAAATTCTTTCGAATCATATGCCTTATTAACGTGAGCATATGCATCAATAAAATTTTTATCGACACATATAGGACTGAAATTGGGGCTAGAAATGGATCTGGGTGTAACAGCGCCTTTTTTTTAATTGGGAAAATTTTATTTAATCAATTATACAGGGGTTTATTTGAATAGAATTTTAACAGCGTAACACCCTGTTGAGGATTATGTTTTGGGATAATGTTGGGAGTTGTAAATATTTTGGGATAATCTTACAAGGGTCCTTTTCTATTTCAACAATTTTACAAAATTATGTCAATTTTTTTTTCTTTTTGTTAGTTGTCCCTGATGATTGGTTTGTACAAAGGTTTCTGTATCCAAAACCCGATTGACATGTTGACGGATCGAAATCATGAAACGTTGGATCCGCATAAGAAAGCTAAGGCTTCTTGTGTCTCTTGTGTGACCCGAGTCACGCAAGCTAATGCTGAAAATGGTGCTGTACGTAGTGTTATCCATTTTTCAATAATATCTCCATCCTTCGTATGATTTCAGATCACTCCAACTAGCACCCATGCTTAGACACACTAAGCTTATCTGAATATTTTGGTTGACAAGTGTACACCAAATTGTCATGTTGAAAATTTTCAATAGGTGAGATCTTTCAGTAGAACCGCAACACTAAGCCATTAGAAAACTACAATATGTAAATGTGATTGCTTCTTTCCAACCAATAAGATCTTTGGAAAATGTTAGACTGACCATTTTTACTGACCAAAACTCATATCACATATGTTATCATTTTTTTAAAATAGTAAACATCATCTAATGAGGTATGTGTTTTAATAAAAAATGTATATTAATCCATTTTGAGTTGAATGAACCAATTTTTAATAAGTGTAAAAAAAATTTTAACAAGGTATTACATCGCCTAACGAGGTATTATATCGTCTAACGAGATAAATACTTCATTAGATTTGTAACAAGGGTATATAAAACTGTATTTTGGACTATAAAAAAACTGAGTGTAACAGCGTCCAGGATCTTTCCATCATCTGGCCTTTTTTAAGTCCCTCAAGTCCCTCTACGGTCGCCTGTGCATCACGGGGTGAGCGTCGGCGCGCGGCCCTCACAACCTCGATTTAAAAATCTCTTCTAACAAGGGGACTTTGGTAACACTAGCTTTTCTTTGTTTTTTGTTACTCTTTTATTATATGTTCTCCCTCATTCAGAGTTTGTAATTCGAATTCATTTATGAAATCGGGTAACAAACATCATCTACCTTTTTTTTAAAAAAAAAAACCCTCTAAAATGAGTTATTATATAGTATTTGGCCTTATAAGGCCACTATTATCTATTAATTTATACATACATTACAACATGATACGCATTTATATGACTCCGAAGCACACCATGCAATCGTCCAATTCATGAAACAGTGATGGCTTTTAACGCAGCGAAAAACTAAAACAAAGATTCAACAAGCGTTGAGATCCTTTAACAAACCACAATTCTCAAAGAGAATAATAATTCAAAAATATATTAATGAAAATTGAAAACCTTATATTACAAGCCTCTCTTTTATAATAAGGCAAAACTTACTAAAAATAGTAAAAAACAGAATTAGTTATAATCAAATCTATGTGATCCTAGAAGATCATCGGTTTTGATAGAAATCAAATCCGATTTGTTATGATAAAGATATGCTAAATCTAAAAAGTTACTAAAAATAGCAAAAAAGTCATTTTGAGGATCAAAAAATAAAAAAATAAGCGCACGTTGTGGCGCAGCGATAACGCTTGAAGATCTCCTCGATATCTACCTCCGTTAAAAATTTCAGGCGATTTATTTTTACTAGCCGATTTTTCTGTAAATATTTGAATATCTCAAAATTGACCCTTTCGGATTCATCGCTCCTGGAACGCGTCAGCCACCCGTCTGCATTGGACCCGCGATCGAACGGCCCATGTGCACGCCGCCCGCCGTCGAACGGCCGTCAATCACGGCGCATCGTCGGGTGCGATTCACGTCGACCGTTGGATGCGCCGATTCGCCGCACCTACCGCACGCCGCACCTAATCGCGTGTGTGTGTGTGTGCGTGTATATATATGTGTCGACGTGTGTGATATATGATATATATATAGGGAGGTTATTGTGTGCGGCGGCGGGATGCGGCAGCGATCACGGGTCCATCGCATCGGACGGTCGGGTGCGATTCACGTCGACCGTTGGATGCGATGGACCCGCGATCGAACCGCCCACGTCGCGGCCGCACCCGCCGTTCGCCGCACGTAATAATTTTCATATATATATATATATATATATATATATATATATATAATGACCAATTATATGAATCCATATATATAAAAAATGTAAAACAGTTCTAATGACTTACGCATCTCATCCTAGTAACATATGGACCACTGTCAGTGACAGAGCCAAAAATTTATCATAGTGGGGGTGAATTTAATTGTCACTCGGATAGATTTGATTCAGGAGTTACAACAGGTAATGAATTTCTCAATGTCTGGTGATGTTTTTCCCCAGCTGAAATAAATATTACACCATTAGAAAGCATGGTCAATCAGGAGGAGCACACATTTAATTTTTCTGAATTGATAAACTCCTCTGATGGTGGACTTATATCTGCTTAATTATGATAATCACTATGATTTTTAAATTAGTCACTCAAATTTGGGTAATGGAAACCATTCATTACAGAAAAGAAATCCATGCATCTTTGGTGTCATGAAGATATTCATTGCAGAAACAGAGAGACCATATCTCAGTCAGCACGGTAAGTCATTGCTTGTCTGATTAATTCTAGTAGTGGCATTTTGATCCATGCAATAACATTCTGAATAAAAATGGATATCATTCGTTCATTTTTATTTTAAATGGTTTCAGATCGGTGGAGCTGCAACTGAGTAATTTTTTTGCATACCAAAAAGACAGCTTCAGCTGTGACATATTCACTACCCCTTCCCCTGTTTAGTTCTCGTCATACATAGCGCATGATGGATAAGCCTTGATAAGGCAGATATCCAAAAAATGTTATTTGTTTTGTCAGTATAAAATATGATAGGTATGCTCTGATTGAGTTAATATAAGCCTTGTAATAATTCCAGGAGAGAAGAAGAAGAAGAAGGAACAACTGGTTTCTATTCTTCCTACTCACTTTTGAACTGCTCCATGGTTCTTCGACGAACTCAAGTTTTACATGATGCATTATATGCCTCAAGAAAATGAAACATTTCAAACTACTCATTCACCAGGAATGGTGGGAATTCTATATATAACTGAACTCAACAATATGTTATGCTTCCCTGATTTCCTTTGAAATATCGCCTACTCTGCAAACCGAGTGAAGGAAACCCCACACAATAATATGGAGCTCAATAAGTTGAAAATCAAAGATTGGTTGAAAAGATTGCTGCTCCTAAGTCATAATGCCTCCTAACTTATCATCATTTCTTTGGATTCATTCAATTACAAAACCCAAAGGCTTATGCCTCATAGAGGCTGAGCATCTCAACCAAAGCCTCAGCTTTCTCTAACATTATATACCTGTTTCATCTGCAACAATGAATAATTTCAACAAATAACAATGCAAAAAAAGAAGATGAAGGAATCATTGATAAATATGAGCACACTGATTGCGTCCAATGCAATTTTAGTGAAATAAAAAATAGGTTTTTTTTTTAAGAAAAAACAAAGGATTTATTGCAAGTATATCAGGATGATCAACAACAATGTTTAAGAAATCCACAAGCATCACCTATTGAAGACAAAGATAATATTGTGTTGCTTTTATTACGACAACGACAAGAACAATAACATGATAATTATCATAACAACAAAGACCACACTACACAAGTGAAATTGTTTTAGACAAAAGAAGGTAAGATCCAAGAACCTGAAGTTCAAATGCCTACAAGTTGCCTCCGCTCTGCTGCCAGAGGTTTATGATGTCAGTGGCCTGGTTGAGGAGGATGATCATGCGTTTCTGGGAGATCCATGGCTTGCTTTCAAGCTTGGATTTGAGTTCCTCCCATGCATCCTTCCTAGGCCAGAAATAGTAAGGGCTGAGTGGGATTGTCCCGTGCCCCGGAATCACTTGATCAATTGCCAAACCGATGTTTTTCTCCATCCATATGAACTTAAGCACCAGCCTTGGCTTCTCCAATGCTGTCACTACCACCCCAAGCTTCTGCACATGAAAAAAAGACCCCAACTTTCTCAATATCTATAACTGAAAGATATTAAAGAAGGAGCTCATTATGGTATAAAAAGTCCCTTTTTTATGTTCTTCACATTATTCAAGCTTTCATATTAATCACCATTTCTATCAATATCAAAGTCCACTTCTCAACATCTGTCAATGAGATATCCTATCAGAAACCCAAAATGCCCAACCAAGCAGAAACCCAAGAATAATTTCAAAATCCCAAATTCAAAACATAATAAAACCTCATTTTTATGCAAAAACAAGATAACCCATCCATCCCTGTATCTGAACTTCTTCGATTCCAGACCACCCAAATAAACCCAAAACACAAGAAATCGAAAGTTGGGTATAAGGAACAAAGAGATACCTCTTTTTGTCCAGATGGGGATTCTTCTTGGGAGACCGGATCATCCACTTCCGCAGCAGCCACAGTTGCTTCTGCTGCTGCATTGGATGGTGGGAGTCTGTCTCTCCTAGGTCTCAAGGACTTGGTCGACAACGTTAAGTGGGTCGAAGGGGAAGGCTTGAAATCGAGAGAGGAGGAGGAGGAAGAGTGGGTGTGGGGAATTTTGAGAGAGGGGAGTGATGGGTGTCGGAAAGTTGTGATGTTGGTCGAAGGCATCGCCATTGACAGTATTATCTCTTGAGCTATTTGTGCTTGGGGTAGGATTTCAGAGCGGAGAGGGTTTCGGTCCGTGTTTCGGATAAGTGGAACGGCACATGTTTAAATTTGGGTGGTGCTATTTGCTGCCCTCTGTTTTGCTGAGCACACACCCTTTTAAATGAGTTACTATTTAAAGATTCATTTATAAATGAATATTAAAGACACATGAAATGTCTAAGTATTTGTATTATCCAGACACTACTGCAATTTATTAGAACAGAGATGAGGTTTTAACTAATTAGGTAAACACCTGAGGTGTCTAAGTATATGTGATCTCTACACACTTCTACAGTTTATCGGAACAGAAGTGAAACAAGTAGGTTTTGACTAATGAGGTAAACACTTGAGGTGTCTGAGTATATGTGATCTCTAGACACTGTTGTAGCCTACGGGAACAAAAATAAAATCTGTAAGTTTTTACTAATGGGGCAGTCTATGAGAACAAAAGTGAAAGCCATAAAGTGGTTCAACAATATTCATAAACACATGCTTGTTGAAAAACATTCAAAACTCATTTCTTTCATTCAAAGCTCATTCATTCAAAGCCACATAAAAATTGATCAACATCATTCATACATAATCATATAAACATTGTTAAACCAGTAACAAGTTCTTCGACAAAAAAATAATAATATACTTGTCACTGTCGATAGAGTTAGTTTTTGTAGACACTGGATCAGTCGACGAGGCCTTAGAAACAAAGTTAAGTAATTTTTGGAGGGGACATGAGCTATTACCATAAAAGGAGGTGAGGGAGACAATCAATTTGTTATTTTTTTGTGGAGATTTGGAGGGACAAATGAAATGTTAAAATTTTCTTTTTCTGAAAGGAGTGTACGAAATGTGAAATTGTCGATACTGGTAATGTCTATGCATGCAGAAGAAGGACAACTTGTTCACTCACATCTTCGTCCATCCCTCCCAACCTCGTCTTCTGGTCTACCTCCCACCTATGCCCATCACTCTCTTCAGGAACACTGCTTCCACGCATTCGCCGTAAAAAAAACGCACATTTCCGACGTCGGTTTTGACCGGACGACCCTCCTCATCACCTCTCCGTGGATGTCAAGGACTGGCAACGTATCTTTTCGAATGCGCTCTTTCCTACCGACCCAGCCCCACCCTCCACCCCAACCCCACCCTCTTCCTCCTCCTCCTCCTCCTCCTTCTCCTCTTGCATAAGTTTTTAAGGTTTGTAGTGTGGCAATGAAAAGTAAAATGTTACATAAATACTGGGGTGTGTATAAAACCCAAGTTATTTGGGTAGGGTGTGCACAGACACGGGGTGTGCTCAGCAAACAGAGGGGTACAAATAGTCCCACCCTTTAAATTTCTCTTTATTCTTTTTCCGAACTCACGCACCTAATTTTTTTATATTTTTATAAAGTGAAAATTTTAAACAACCCCGGTAAAGTGTCTGAAATCCATATAAATATTATATCTGATTAATCCTTATTGAAAATACAGTACATCAAAAAATCCTAACAATGTGTTAAAAATATGAAAAAAAATCTCTATAAATGATGATTTTACCTCTCTGAATATATTATAAAACTCTATCCAAAAGTATAAAATCGTCAATTACAGAGAATTTTTCGCATTTTTAACACGTTATAGGGATTTTTTTTTTTTTTTGATATCGGAGGGACTCCCTGTGGCTGACCTTACGGTCGAACTGGGAAAGCTACCTTCGCCTGTTTGCCCCGGTCCCACGGAAAATTCTTTCGAATAATCGCCAACAAACAGGTGGGTAAGTCAGCGCCAAGACTCGAACCCAGGACCTATCGGTAACACCGCTAAACCCTGAACCGTTGTGCTATGGACACTGGGGACTATAGGGATTTTTTTAGTATACCATGTTTTCAACTAAGGTTAACCAAACATAATATTCCTCATTTATCAACAGAAAATTAACTTAGGGGGTTATTTGGATTTGCATAGCTGTTTTAAGGGGGTTATATGGATTTCAGGAAAGGTCAGAGGTTGCATAGATTTTGAACAGTTACCAAGGGGTTATATAGATTTTTCTCTTTTATAATTAATATCATTCAATTAATTAAAATTATATATTTAATTAGATGAGCTATATGATTTTTATAAAAAAAATAACATCATAGACAAATTAGGTTTTAAACTATAAAATGGACCGAGTATAACATAAAGTCCGCAAGACAACTCCATGGTCATACAACCCCGTTTGCAACGTATTTGCGGTTTGCATTTGATTTTTTAACCAGATTAAAGAAGTAAATTCTTTTTGTATAAAATGCACACTCTAATGAATTAAATAAAATATGTTTTCATATTTTAAAATACATATATTGAAATAATAATTAAACAATTTATATACGTGCATTAGTGGCACAATGATAGTAAATGAGTTACAGATCAGACTAAATTGTAAGACAGTTTATACTGTTCTAGGAATTCTCTTTTCGATTTCACCTATTGCTAAAACTAAGATTGAAAATTCCTATTTTTTTTTTGAAAAAAAAAATCTTGAAAAAATATCACTTTGGATGCCTATTTCTTTTTTTTTCTTCATAGTATAGGGAAGCATATATCTCATTGGTGATATGGTATTACATGTAGCAATACTAAAAATAAGAACTGCTGCCCTGTTTGGATAGGGAGATGGGTATAACATGGAATAGCTTAGTATAATCCCATTTTAGGCGTTTAGGTTAACAGAATAACCCGGTATCTAGAACCCTAAATAGCTTAGAATAGATGAGTATTTGGATTCCACCTCCCCCCATGGAATTAGTCTATTCCAACAACAATAATAAATGAGTCCCACATTTATATATATTTTTTATTTTAAATCACATGTCATCACCTCTTATACATCATTGAGCCCACATGTCAAATCAATTTTTTACACCTTATTCACATTTTATTCTTTATCAACTAAACACTCAAACTTTTATTATTATGTTTCTCAACCAGAATAATCAAAAACACAAGAAAATTACTTATTCCATTGATAAAGTCATCAATTTCTAAAATAGGTTTAAACCCTAGAATAGCTTATGCCTCTATCCAAACGGACCCTACATGTACAAAGCCTTTGTAATAAGAACTATCTCTTATCCGGAATACCTGTATTCCAGTGGTCTCACGAGCATGATGTTGTTGATAGAAAAAATGGTGACACCTGAATAGTCCCTCCTTTTGCTTAGAGTCGATGTATGGATCAGTCGCTACTGACCCAAGTTTTGAGTAGTAAAAATTGTGGTCTGGCTCGACCCACTGTTGTAACTGTCCCAGGGTTATCCTAGGACCATCTTAAGCCATGCAGGAATTCTTAAGCTAGCAAGCCATGCAAGGAACCAAAGGCAGAAGAAACATTAGAAGCACAAATGCTTTTAACAGGAGGCATTGGCATTCAATCAAGCAATATGAGAAGTTTGATCATCATATAAGAACCTTCACTTGGTATGTACATTTCATTGATCACCACAGTATCGCTCTTTTGTGGTCTTTATTTCTCAATTTCAATTTCAGCATCACAATGTATGAGAAAAATCAGATCATAATGAATCCAACTCTACAACAAAAGGCTCCTTCCCAGAAACCAAACCAGACTCCCTGAGAATTCTCAATATAAGAGGCCTTATTCTGGAATAATTTGAGCCATTAAAAAAATTATTGTCAACATGAAATGCGTGATGAGTTAGTTACCTTCAGATTGAATTTAATCAGGTAAGATATATGCTGTCCAAAACCGCGAACCCGGCAGCGACCCCACCTTCATTTGATGAAGAAACTTTGGTCCGCATCAAGTAACCGCATTGATCATTCATAATTACTTTGTCTTTGTTTCTACATCAGAATATTGAGATTTGTTATTTCATATACAAAGGTAAATGGAGATTTTTTAACTATTGATGAAGTGAAGTGATGGCCCTCATCTCATATGCATTGTCACCGGTTCGGAATTCAGTAATAGTTTGGCAAAGACAAAAATTCACAAGTCAGTATTATTTAGATTTTGACAAATATTCGGAATTAAATAAAAAAAAACTTATGACATGCCAAATCATCAATAATAAATATCATCCATGATCTTTCAATGACATTATAACATCAAAACATTATGAGGACTTATGGAATCAAGTAATAATATTTGAATTTATGCAAAATCATTAAAAACAGACCTTTTCGCAGAGTAAAACCTAATTGAGCATTTTCCTTTTTGGTTTTAGTTGTGTTGCATGATTATATGTACTATGCACTGAATACATATTTAATTTGTTCAACGCATGAATTATTGAATAAGACATGTATTGTTTACCAGACGTGATTTAAACGAGGATTAACTTTTAATGAAAGGTGAGCATTTAATACGTGAATTAATCAATAGCTCGGATCATTAGGTAACAAGGCTCAGATGGAATCATGGAGATGCATTCCACCCAGGTAGAGGCTGGATCAAATTTCAATGTCTGTATCAATTTCAGCCTGCCTATATGACCCAGACAAACTAACAGAGAGAATAAAAATATGGTACCTAATAAAAGAAAGAAAGAAAAAAAGACAGTTACCTCAAATAAGCTCCGTATATCCCAAGTTCTGACACTGCATAGTCATGATGACAAATGCCTTCCCTGACCAGATATGATAAATATGATGTTGGAAAAATCCTTTGCATCAGAATATATGCAGAAAGTCCCTCGCCTCCTTCTGTAGTAAGTCTAGTTAAGGTTTCTCTTATATCATCACCGTAGATGTTGTTTCCTGTAAGGAAATTATAAATTCAGCCTTAGAAACATTGAAGGTCCATAAAAAGAAGATCCGGCTTAAAAAGATAGATGAAGAACTGAACCTCCCCCTTCTCTTTGAGGTTTTAAAACAAAATATTCTGGTCTTTCCATTGCATCCCCAACAGAGGCTGCTGAGTCTTCTAAACTCCATAAGCCTGCAAAACACTTGCGCACCTTTGCAATGTCATCCTTGTTTTCAAGGAATCTGCCAAGATGACATCATTGAATTGTTTAAAACAAATGAAGTTCTCTCGCTAATCAATGCATAATGATGCATGCTAACACAATTAATGCTTTGAGACAAAATACAGAATTTTATCACCTACATTAAACTGTATTATCGTTAGGACAAAATGATCTAAAGACTCAAATAGAAGAGAACATGATAACTATGTGCATAAACAATCATTTAGAAACCATTGTACATAAAAAAATAACTTCCGTGAAAAAATAATGGAAACTCTTTCCAGGATGAAATCAAAGAGTGCACCATTTATGAAGTAAGGTTTAGAGGAGAGATTGGAAAGCAAACAAGGTAAAGTATGATATTCTCCATAGAGTTTCAGAAGCTGTTCCAGATAATAATGAAATACAAAGAAGATACAGACAACACAGGCATTCAAGAGGACTAATATCTATTGTGTCTAATGAAAGAACTAGCTATGAGCATTCACTTCAGAAACTGGTTCGCCGTGGCTCAATTTAGAGCATAAGCTGTTTTTGAAAATTGATTCCAAAGGGGACCTTAGATGGTTGTAAAGCCAAATATTATAGTCTTTGCAAGTTAAAAAAAATATGAATTTTACAAGTAATGGAAACTATAATCCTCTACAGGCCACTATAGATATATTCCAGTTTTAAAATATTATTACATAGCACAACAAATTCAATTTATGTCAATGTGATGCAATAGGCTAAAAAGGCCTCCGAGATACTAAACTGTAATATTACGGAAAAGACAGATAAGGAACCAAAAAAAAATGGAATTGCTACCTCTCAAGTACATTAGGTTTTGCCAACTCCTGCTGGATTTTCTTCGTGCCTACCAAATGGTATGAAATACATGGACACTTGATGGAAGAGGACTGTTCCATTAAAAGCCTTGCTTTCCATTCCTAATTGAGTATTAACATTAAAAAAAAGTCAAGCAGTGTGCTCCATTAATATTTGGAATCATGGTTTAACAATCTGTATAGCTCAAGTAGGAAAGACCTAAGCAGATAATACCATTTGTTAGGGTTGAAACACAAACAATGAATATGCACACTTCAAGGAACAAAAGAATGCTAAAAAGAGAAGAAGAGAGGGTCATATTGGATAAAGGCATATCTTCCCATATCTCACACAATATTGGGTGCCAGGCATGCTGTGCTCCAACAGGCCCAAGAAGTAAAATTGAAAGATTATCCAAAAATAACAATTTAAAAATTAATCATAGAAAATAGAGAGGCAACACAAACACTCAGGAAAAAATTAACTCATTCCTTCATGTGTTTTGGGAGATGGAATATCATAAAAAATTAACACAGGCCATCTTGCTTTTCATAACTAAATCGAAAGTAAAAATGATTTTGAACAAAATGATAATCACATACTGATTCGGAGGGGTAGTCATTTGGTGAGTAACCAGATCTAAAATACACGACTGCAACGGTGTGGCCATCACTGCAGGCATAGATCTTTCAATTATGGCAATTGTCAATACAAAAACAAAGAATGATACGTGATTGCAAAAATAATCATTCATTCCAAGAAATGTATAACTGCACTGCATGTGAAGATTTTATTTCACAATATGATATTCCATAACATTAAAAGCACTAAAAAGAAGAAGCATACACACAGAGTGTTCCATCCGGTAGAAGCTTTCCCTCTTCATTTATTTCGGCCAAAGTCTTCCTTATGCTATTCACACCATGCGTGCTCAAATATTAAGAAAGAACAGATTTCCAATGAAAATCTATATAGATGAAAACTTGTACTGTATTTTATTCTGATTTACTACAGCGTCTTTAACAGAATTGGGTAAATCTAATTAATTGAATGCATGTGAAAGTAATAAAATATTTTCTTAGATGTTCTTCAATATCTCACAATGAAAAGAAGGAAAAAATGGAATGCCCCTTAAATAAAGGATATCTCTCCATCAACTCAGTAGAAAGCCAATGTTGATCATACATATTGCGCTCTTCATTTGATACGACAAACATAACTACAGCACTGTTATAACGTTGAGTACAAAAGTCAGTCCTCAAAAAAAATTTAAGGTCTAAATAAGAAGAAATGAAAATTTGAATAAAATCCTATAGCACCAACCTGGAATTGTTGTATTCATTCCAAGCCTTTGCTAAAGCATGTGCAAATCGACTAACAGTTGTATTTCCAGGAACCTTTTTAGAATCTAGCCCAAGATGCTTTCCATAATGGTTAAGTAAGCTCCTGCAAATGACAAGACACTTATCGATCATGTGACATGCATAGGAAAATTATAATATTACTGAAATATATATTTATGACAATCCAAACAACAACATTTTGACGGTAATAATTGCAGAAGAGATTTTTTATTTAAAAAAAACAAGACATCACATACTCATTCCTCTCATGATATAAATGAATAGAAACATAAATCTTTCAATGTGTGATTGCATGGTACAATCAAATACAAATGTGGCTTAAACAGGATAACATTTATAACTGACATATTGGGTATGCATTCTCTAGTCTCCAAATGTTTAAACATAGTGGAGGGATGTATGCTGAATGACATAATCTGGGCGAAATACACAATCTGTTGGAGATTTAGCTGCAGAGCTGGTTTGGCCTGAAAGGAATCAAGGATGGATTCTGTAGTAGAGACCTGATTATCAAATGGGCTTCTCTGTAAAATCTTTCAACACAATTTTAACAGGTTAAGCTCAGCTTATATTAGGAGATGTGAATATGGGGGTTAACCTGATAATCAAAATAGGAAGACCACAATCAAAGTTCAGGACTCATGCGGTGCCTGGGACTTGGCAAGCTCTTACTAGGATGAAAAGTGTGTTTAGGCCACCCCTGCAGATAACTGCAGTCATTAAATAGGAGGCTGAAGATGCAGAGAACATTTTTCATAGTGTCAATCTAATAATCCTAAACAGTATCTAAATTGGTTTACTTCAGTTTGTTTTTCCAGTCACTATAGTACTTGATGGAGGATTAATGTAAGCTGAAATCGATGGTGAAAAAAAGACATATATAACAAGTCTAAGGAAATATTGAGATCCTTCTTATGTCAGACACAGATACACCATGAATATCCATGTTAATATGGATTGACAGAGGGATAGGCACAGGAAATCATGTCTATTTGGGGGGGGGGAAACAAAAGGATTTAGAGCAGGAGGGGTGGAATTTTTTTTTTAAAATGAAGCAGATATTAGAAGAAATCAGTATGATTATGCTCCTACCAACAAAGACTTTGAATAGGTTGTTGGCATTGAAAGATATTATGGAATCAATCAAACGATAGGTTGTTCCTTTAGTGCTATTCTAATCAGCATATTTGGTGTCGAGGCTGATAAAAATGCTAGTAGAAAATTGTCAAATTGTATTGTCATGCTTTAAGGTTCTTCCACTTTTAGTTTTTAATCCCCCATGTCAATTCTTATCCCACATATAGGTCAAAAGGGTTGAAAATATTGGGGACAAGGGGTGGAGAGTTCCTCTGATTGAGGTTGAATTTGGAAGGAACACCATACAGTGAATTTTCATAGGTCGATGTTCAATGGAATTTTAATGGTATATCCCCAATACAAGGCATTGAGATTCTTCAAATTTTAGTATCTGCCTTTCAGCTGCCTACAAATGACAAGGCATCTTAATAGTATACAAGCAACAAGTCCTCAGATACCATTAAAAAAAACCGTGCACAATGCCTACAAAAATGAATCCAACAAAAGAAATAGAACATCCACATAGTACAACTTGTATTAAAATAGTATCCAATTTTAAATTGAATACATTTTTGTGCCTGAATATTAGGCTGGACATTAATAATAATATTATGATGAATGGAACAGTATACATCATGAAACATCAAAGAAAATTATTATCTACTAGACCTGTGAAGCTCGCTGACAAGACAACTAAGGCCAGGAAATGAACATGAAATGGTGTTGAGCTCTATCTGAAGCAGTAAGTTAGTTTCAGCATCAAGCATGTAATCAGATCGATGCAAACCCAAACGAATCTCCTGTATATAGTAATTGAAATGGGATTATCCACTCTTACAGTAAGCAGCACTTTATATATTTGATGTTTGCTTTATATGTGCTTCTTTTATGTAAATAATTTTTCAAAAAACTAAAAATAAATTCCAACTAACAGATCACTTCCTTAAGAAGACAAGGAAGAAATGAAAGACACACCTCTTTTTTATTGTCCGCCAACATCATGGCATGAATATCTAATAGTCTGCTTGTGAAAGCATCCACATTCTTAGTTCTGTAACAAAGAATAATGAAGTAAATGACTTTATGCGCAAACCTGTACCATCTATGAGATATAAAAGATTGTACCAGTTCAAAAAATACTAATAAAAACAAGTGTAGAAACAACCAAGACATAAGTGCAACAATGCTATCCCACCCCCACCCCACCTTGTACAGCCACCATCACTACATGACTACGAAGGCAGAAATCTGTCAAACAGAATGAGATACACTATAAAAGTAGACATCTATTGTGCTCCTAATATTTGACCTAGTCTTCTGGAACTACTGCTATCAATCCATTAGCAGGTAGTTGCACAAAATTCGACAAAATTTTCTCACTTAAAAGGAAATTCTATCCACATCCTTGTGAAATTTTCATCATGATGTTGATGAACTTAACCAGACTATATGCTTGAGGTTTGTATTACAGATTTCCACAGCAGCCTTTGTCTTGTCTTTTTTAAGCTTTGTTCTTTGCCTTAAGGCCTTCACTCCATTAATACATGATGGTAGGGAGCCAAACTTTTCATTTCAAAATAAAAAATTGTTGAGGTTTGTATCGATCATTATAAAGCTGACAATTGTCATGTTTAGGTTTATTGTATAAAACAACAAATAATAGCATGCATTGTTAAAGAAAAACAGAACTTTTAGTCTGTGTATTATTCAATGCCTATCACTAGTCTTTGCCTCATGATTTGTGCTAACTAAAGGTTAACCAGTGTAAATACATATCATACAGGGTGTGATGCATGGTTGCAAGTATCCAATATGTCTGGATTATCATACCTCCCAATCAAAGTTAGAATTCAGTCATCCATCTTTACTGCCTTTTGAACTACAGATTCAGTGAGGTCGATTATCTGGGCGGCTTCAGCAGTATGACTTGAGATTGTTGAAAAAAAATCATGTACAGTAAAGATAATTCTTCCTAGTGCTCCATTTGTAATCATGTCCATAGACAAAGGGAGACAACCAAATCCAGTATTTTTCAAGGTAACATTTTATGTAACTCTACATGACAATATAACCCCCTCAGTTAAACTTTGTTGACATATGAAGAATATTCTGCAAATATTCCATTTTGTTAACCTTGACTGAAAACACGGTATACCAAAATTCTTCTACAATTTGTTAAAAATGTGGACAACCTTCTTTACACGACAATTTTACCCCTTTCGGATAGATTATAAAACTCTATCTAGAGGGGGAAAATCATCATTTACAGAGGATTTTTCACGTTTTTAACACATTGTAGGGGGGGGGGGGGGGTTGGTATACTATGTTTTTAACCAGGGTTAACCACATAACATTCGCAAAATAATCCTAATTTATTGACGAAAATTTAACTCAAGGGGCTATTTAGATTTACATAGGTGTTTTCAGGGGGTTATATGGACTTTAGGAGAAGTCAGGGGATTATATAGATTTCATACAGTTTACAAGGGGTTATTTGGATTTTTCCCTTAAAAGAATTATACAAATAATGTTAATCATCCGCATCAATATTGGAAATATTTAGAGATATCAAGTGTTATATATGCATCCAATGTTTCTTCATATCCATATCCACATCTGAGGTGATTAGACAAGATCTTCTACCCTATGATGTCCAAATCCTCCAGAAAGGCTAATACATATATATCATGTTGTGTCATACCTATGTTGTTTTATGTTGTATCTTTCATTTCATCCAAAATGAATCCATGAATCACTGACCCAAAATTGTCATTGAATAGAATACATCAATCACCTAACATTCATTCCAAGACTTCTTGGTCTTAAGAAAATGGATGTGCACCATATCACAATTGAGCAACAATTACCAAATACAGGACTTACAGAGGATTTCAAATGGAATTTGGTATTCAAGATACTTTTAGAAATCATTGAGCTTGACCAAGAGTTTGCAAATTTCTTTTTATAAAAGCATAAAGCATAAACACCTTGGAGAAAGTCACCAAGCCCATACATGAGAAATATTAATCAATACTAATTATGAATTTTCCAATCACATTTTGATCATCCAGGTTTACAAAATCAAGTGAAATGAATGTTGGGCACTTGGACACAACGCAATAAGATAGGTACTCACACCAAAAACCAAATGTAGCAATGACTTATTGGAAGGAAAGAATTTCACAAAAAAAAAAAAATTGGATGAAATGGTAATGAAAATAAGCAGTATAAAATTCAGACACCGTGGATGGTAAGACTTTGAGTTTTTGGGCTAGGGCCTACCTGTTGTTCATTTGAAATCATAAAATGTTAACAGAAATTATATTTTGTGGATATACAATATGATGACCAATACATTAACTGAAGAGAAAAACCTGGACAGTGAATCTTGCAAAAATTTTCCATCCAAACTCACGCGATCTACAAGCTCGTTGAAAATGGGAGCTAGTTCACATGCCTGCCTCCATTGACTTTTTGGGAATGGTACAGGCAACAATGCAAATGGAGCATGAACTAGACCAACACCTGGAACAGCTCCTGATCTCTGCATGCAAGCCGATATGTAATTTAAAACATAAGATTTTGAAAAACTGGAATTAACCCATAGAACATTCCATTGTACGATACTATCTTTTTTTTCTTTTTCCTCCTACAAATAACTACTTAATAAAAATACGCACAATTATAGGTGCATCCACACACTAGACGACCAGCTAATCTTCACTAACATTGTGTTAAAGTGGTCTCCAGATTTCAAGTCACATTTTACATAAGAAAATTATTAAATTAGACAATTCATATATTGAGCTGCCTTATATATGGAGACAACGTGTCAATATACTAATCCTCAACTATTTATCATTCTTGTCCCTTTTAATTTTATATACTCCATTAAAATCTAGAGTTGACTGTCTAATAATCACTACACCCACTCAACCCCAATATATATTTAAACAATGTGCAGTGTTTATATATAACCATAACAATGTGAATGACAGTATTAAATGGTCATGAATTTTGTACACCATAAAGTATAAATCAATATGAAACTGATACACCAAAATACATTATTTTTTATGTGCACATTATGGTTTGGTATTAAATTCCTCCGTAAGTGCAGATTTGATCAGAGGTGTTATCATATGGGTATGCTATCATATCAATGGTATGCTATCATTGTAGTTGTTTTTTTTTAAGAGAATGGTTGGCTTTCGCCTTTGTATAAATCAAAGTGAAAGCCTCAAGAACATGCGAATTACAAGCTTCATCCCCAACAAGAACACCATAAGAAGAGGAGAACTCTACTTAAGGTGCCTCAAACCATACAAATAAAGCATACAGAATTATCCCTGAATTGATAATCGCCCACCCACCAAAGAAATGTTGTGTGCCCCAGCACAACATCTCCCCCATGTCACAATGAACCTCACTGCCCCCTCACAGATATTCTCCACATACGGAGAAAAATTTGGGTAAGATCCACCAAAGGTGGGTAGCCATAACAGTGTGGTAACAGGTAAGCCCGAAGGCCGATCCCGTCCTTGTCAGGGGAGATGCCAACTGTCTCTCCTTTCAACGAACACAAATATGCGGTTAAGGTAAATCATATCCATATCTTGCTGCCTTAGTCAGATACATTGACTAGCAAGAAATGCAAAATACATACAGTATGAAGTGTGCCAGTGCGGCCCAAAGTCGGTACAAATAATATTATGGAATCTTATAAACCATGACAAAATTTTCATAAATTTTAATCAAGTAGCTAAGTTTCAGACCACATAACAAAAGATTACAACAAGTTAGCATGTTTCAATCTTACAAAAAACCAAACTTTAATGAAATTTTAGTAAACCCATTATAATCCAAAGGAAACCACACAGAAACCTTCACAAATAAGAAATCCCCAAAAATACCCACATAAGATGTCTCAACATAGAACACCAGACCAAAATCAAAACCCCAACTTTTCAACACACAAAATACCTTATTGTTGCCATCCCCCACGACGAGCCCATGTAGAGAGCTCCAGACCAGAGCCTCCTCGACCAGCTTGGGTAGAACCTCTTCCGGAACCGATCGTCCAGCAGCGGACTCGTTTTTGGGGGAGTTCCCCTTGTGGGTCTTTTGTGGGTCGGGAGATTTCAAGCATTTCAAAGCGAGAGAAGGTGAAGGAGATGAGGAAGGGTTGTTCATCATGGATTTGAGTGAATGGGTTCTGATTGTTGGTGGGTATAGTGAGTAAAGGAAGGATTTTGATTGAATTTTGAGGGGGAGAGACTGTGAAGATGGAGGGAAGGCAACGCCCATTCAACAGGAGGGGTTTTAGTTCGTGTTGAGGGAGGAACTGAGGAAGAGTTAATACGGCATCGATTGAGATGGTGGTGTGGCAATCGAGGAAAACGACCGGGACCGTCCAATGGAGGGATCGAGTGTTCTGAGGTGAAGTTTCAACCGTTGATCTTTTAAGGTGATCCTTTTCTTTTGACTTTCTGTACACCTCTTGCGTTCAGTTTTTTTTCCAATCTCGTTTACGGGTCAAAAGCGGTCCTTTAACCGTTTATATATTTTGTTATTTGTTATTATTAGAATGTATAGACTGATAGTGCAATATGTATATAATACAGTGTATTAAAATTTAAATTTTTTTACTTTTTAGAAGAAAAAAAAATGCTTATTTGTCAAATACATACTTTAGTTTTAAGCTAAAATGATAGGAGTTAATAGACTGAGCTGAGAAAATATGAAAAATAATATAATCTTTTTTAAGTTACAATATTGGGAATACAATTAAATTCGTCATAATCATATAATGCATATTGAAAGAAATGTTCGTGAGAAAATACTTAATATATTGTTGGGAATTGTAAGGAAAAATGATGGACAATCTGACTCATGAAAGTTCATTTGTGATTTTTAGGGTTCAGGGTTGGATTGGACCAGATTAATTCTACTTAAAAAATTTATCTTGAATATAATATTACACCAACATAACAATACATTTTTTTATCAAATCCATTCGAATCATTTAGAAAGGGCGTGTCTATCCCCACCAAGATAATTTTTTATCCCATCAATAAAAAAAACCGGTGTTTTGTTATTTCTACCAATCCAATTCGACCGAAATCGGTCGTCATTTCAGATTTTGGGCAATCGAATTTGATCGCCATTTCAGTTTCTGGGCGACCGTAATTGATCGAACAAGGTTCAGAACTGTATCTGCTTATTCTTTGTAAACAAATAAATTTTTGGGTTTATCCATCAGATTCTACATTTATTTTTTTTATCCAAACAACAGCTAAGGGACTGAAAAAAATGTAAGCATGTATACTTTCGATTAATTCAAATTTTTATAGAAAAATATCTTATTAGACAAATATATATCATTTTTAAACTTTGTTTGAATTCATAGTTAAGATGATTCTTTGTTTGAAAACAAAAAAACCTATTAGTTGATCCAAACACATTTTATATTTAGCTTTTGAAATTTGTCTGTAACTTATGTAAAAAAAATTTATTCTTATATTCTACATTTAAGAATAATGATTTATTCTTCCTATATTACAACTCAGACTTGGAGTGATATGAATGATTCAAGGAGGATACACGTTGTTCGACCAGGTTCCGTCGCCCAAAATCTAAAATGACGACCAAATCTAGTAGTTTAAAACCTGAAATGACGATCAAATTCGGTCGTCCAAAACCTGAAATGATGACCAAATCCGGTCGAACTGACCGAATCGGTGGAGATAATAAAACACCAGTTTTTTTTTTAATCGATTAGTGGGATAAGAAAAACGGTGGGTGGGGACTACACGAGCCCTTTAGAAAAGTTATGGGAGGGGGGTGAACGGCCCGCAATATAAAGGGTAGTCATTCTCTCTCGAATCCACACCCTTCCCTTTCAAGCCTCCACGAAAAACAATTCGACTTTGGTCGGCCTTTTGGCGCCTTCGCAGCTCCTCTTCAATTTTTCGAAAACCCTCTCTCTCTCTCTCTCTCTCTCTCTCTCTCTGCGCGAATGCCTCCGGCGGCGGCGATGGAAGAGCCGCATCAGAAGCGGCAGAAGACGAGGGAAGAAGAAGAACATGCGGAGGAGATCCAGCACGGGCCGTTCCCGATCGAACAGCTCCAGGTATTCACTCGGTCTCCCGATTCGGAACCCTAGATTGGTTCAAAACGTTTCCTTTCTTGGATTTTTGGGTTTTTATTTCCTTTTATTGGAAGTGGGTTGATCTTGTTTTTTCCGTTTCCCTTCCTGATTTAAATGGGTTTGTTTTTGGGTCTTGAGATTGATGTGTGGTTTGATTATCTCCGTGGGAGGATGGGTTGTCTTGAATTTGGGTTTTCTGAAATGGGTTTCCTTTGTTTCTTGATGAAATCGATTAGACCGAAATGAATTTTTGTGTTGTGCATGTTTTGAAGGTTTTTTTTTTTTTTATATTGGGGGGGGGGGGGTAGGGTTGTATACTTTTTTGTTGCAGACATATTGGGTTGTCTAATTTTCGGATTTCCTTTAATAGGTTTGGTTTCTTTTGTGCTGACCAGTTTGATTCTTTTTGGAAATGGGTTTTGTCAACCCTAATTTTCCTGGGTCTGATATTCTGAAAGTGGGTTGCTTTTTAAAAATGGTCTTTTATCTTGAAATCACAAAATGATGAGATTCATGTAGTTGCAGTTCCTCCATTGATTTTCTAATCATGGTATGAATGAATCAATTGGGTAAAGTTTGCATGTTGGCCTTGGCTCATTTGCTGTCTCAGAAAAAAAGATCATTTTTTTTATTATCCCTGATTTTATATCTTCATGGTGATACATATTGGATTTCTTTGTTGTATATCTTCTAGTTACCTGCATGTGGGGAAGATTTGGTGTCAATATATTACTATTTTTTTATCGTGTATTGATTGATTTGTCTTTTCAAGTATAATATAACGTATGTGTACATTTATTTATTATCATGTTTTTACTGTGTTCCTGTCCTATTTTCCAAGATTTGGCATGTTGACATATCTTCATATAACATGTGTGTCCGCGTCAGAGGGTGAGAAACTGAGATTATGAGACAAGAAAATGTAGTCTAATTGACAATTTCTTCTTTGTTCTCTTTGATCATATCATGTTTATCTTTATGATAGACCATTGGTTTACTATGTTTTAGTTTTGGAGTTTTCCATAGGTTTTCCATTTGGATTGTGAGCTGCCACCTTTCTCCAAAAAAAATGTTGTTGAGGTGAAGGCTATGGCACAATGCTGTGTATGTGTGTGTGTGTATAAATGTGGTCCGCGGGAACGTGGAACAATAGCATCATGTTTTTTTTCTGGACCTTTAATCCTAGCCAAGAATTGTGGAATGGATATTAGATCTATAATGATATGGAGTTTGGAATTTTATTGCACTGACCAAGGGTGTGTAGTCTACCTATACCAGTGTCTCAGACTTTGAGTTATCTTGGTTAATCTTTCTTGCCGCCACTGATTCAATTTAACCATTGCTACTTGTGGTCAGTATTCTCTTAATATGTCCAATATTTCTGAGGCTTCTGTTTCTACAATAACCATAGCTTTTCATGTGATCCTATCATGGAGACTATTCGACTATACTTCTGGAATATCCTCTGCTATCACAGTATTGTGAAATTTATTTTATGATGTGTTATATTCAGGCATCTGGTATAGCTTCCCTCGATGTTAAAAAGCTCAAAGATGCTGGTCTTTGCACAGTTGAATCTGTTGCATATGCTCCAAGAAAGGAACTCTTGCAAGTTAAAGGGATCAGTGATGCAAAAGTGGACAAGATCATTGAAGCAGGCATGTCATTTAAATGTTTCCTGCATGGAATTTGGCTTCTTTTATTCATCTTCCTAATGAAAGTGTTGATTGTTCTAACATTTTGGGCCATGTGAATGTCATTGTGTAATGCTGCTTGACAGCTTCGAAGCTGGTTCCATTGGGCTTCACCAGTGCCAGCCAACTCCATGCTCAAAGACTAGAAATCATTCAGATAACTTCGGGCTCTCAGGAACTTGACAAAATCTTAGAGGGTAACACCGAGTTTAAATTGCTACTGTTGTTACATTCTTTGGAGAACAGATAATTAACAAAAATATGTCAGATGGGACCAATATTCATAATCTGAAAATGATTATTCACAGGAGGAATTGAAACTGGTTCTATAACAGAAATTTACGGTGAATTTCGCTCTGGAAAAACTCAGCTATGTCACACACTCTGTGTCACTTGTCAAGTAAGAGAAGCTCTTCTTTCTCCTTGAACTCTTTGTGATAATTATACTCACAATTTTTTGTTGTTGTTTTATGTTCCCAATATCTCACTATCTCTACCATCTGAGTTTTATGATCTGAATGGAAATGAGGACAAGTATTTATGATTTAATGGAAAATTGGGCAATCTGGGGTAATACAAATTAGTACCATATCTATGTTTTGGGAATTTGAAACTTGCACAGTTGGTAAAAATAAATAATTTGATGCTAATACGCTATTCAGCACTTTATGAAATAATTGTCCAATTTGAAAAAATAACAAACTAAAATTGATTTTTCGAGGTACTCCTATAAATCGCTAGATTATATGGAGGAAAAAAAATTTATATCTTCAGTTTGATGCTATGTGATTGTTTCTTTAATAGCTTCGATGCTATGGTCTTGTGGAGTCTTTTCCATAAGTAAAAGAAGGTGTCACTGAATTATAACATAGAATTACATGAGCTAAAAACTTGGAAATATTTCTTACAGCTTGCATTAAACTAATTCCTTGATTCTAACCAAATCTCGAATGATATTCATCATCATTTATTGTAATACAGCTTCCACTTGACCAAGGAGGTGGTGAGGGTAAAGCATTGTACATTGATGCAGAAGGCACTTTCAGGCCACAAAGGCTCCTACAAATTGCAGACAGGTCAATGTTACGACATGGAGAATTTCTACACTCACGCCCAAGTCTTTTTGTTGTCTAAAAAAATCTCCAAAATTGCAGGTTTGGACTGAATGGTGCTGACGTATTAGAGAATGTGGCATATGCTAGAGCATACAACACTGATCATCAGTCAAGGCTATTGCTGGAAGCAGCTTCAATGATGGTGGATGCTAGGTATCTTCTTTCAATCACATTCAGTGTGCTCAGTGGTTCTTTGTTCTCTGATTATTTTCATGCTTCTAATCAGTAATCATAATGGGAACATGATTCTGATTGTTGTTTCAAAGAGGACTATTCAAGCCATAATCCTTTTTCTTTTCAAAATTTTAGTAAGTATTAACAATAGATCTCATTGAACAGGTTTGCTCTTATGATAGTGGATAGTGCCACAGCTCTCTATCGCACAGATTTCTCTGGAAGGGGAGAACTTTCAGCAAGACAAATGCATCTGGCTAAGTTTCTCAGAAGTCTTCAGAAGTTGGCAGATGAGGTACATCCAATTGATTCAATTTACATCTTATAGTTTGCTTGTTTGATTTGTGTCCTTCCGATTTATTTACTTCTCTCTCTTTTTTAAACTAGTAACGCAGAGGAAAATTCAATGCTTCCAAGCAGAACATCATCTTGTTGTGGGGACTCTTTTCTTTACGTGAAAATAAATTTTCATGGTGGCATTCGATTATCCCGCATGATCTATACTCTTGGATTTCATCTTTTAATTTTGGGTAATGGTTTACCGACCACAGAGAAACCTGTCACTGATCTTAAAATACCAGTAAAAAAATTCATTTTCTACCTTTTCACTCATTTCATCTAGTTTAAATGGCAAGTTTATTTCTTTGCCCGCTAAATTTATTATTATTTTAATATATTTTTTAAGAAATAAAAGCTTCTCTTGAAGTTATGTTTCATTAGTACAATAGTGAGTAATATTTTGGAGCTTTGAATATTCAAGAGTTCGTTATTAATATGATTGCTGCATGCAGTTTGGTGTGGCTGTGGTGGTGACCAACCAAGTTGTTGCACAAGTAGATGGCTCTGCAATCTTCGCAGGTCCACAAATCAAACCGATTGGTGGAAATATCATGGCGCATGCTTCTACTACCAGGTACAGGTCGAAGTCTCAAGTTTTGTACCAAATTGGATCCTATCAATTCTCGTCAGCCTCCTTGAGGGACTGACATTTGTCACTTCACATGTCAATGTGTGAGTTTTTGTGATGATTTTAGACTTGTGTCAATTCATCATCAGGGACTGGGTTCAAACATTGACTGGAATCAATCTTGTATCCACTCCAGTTTACTAACATGCAATTTTGGATTTCACGAGCAGGCTTGCCCTTCGTAAGGGAAGAGCAGAAGAGCGAATCTGTAAAGTGATAAGCTCTCCCTGCTTGGCTGAAGCAGAAGCACGGTTTCAAATCTCCGCTGAAGGCGTAACTGATGTGAAGGATTGACTGGTGTAGTATATTCATCTCCAAGTATTGTTTCAATTGTTGCTGTTGTTCATTGTGTGCCTGTACATATTAACTGTTATCAGTTGGTTTCTTGGCCTGTCTGCGAGCAGCCATAACCTTCACTTTTTCTTCTTCGCTTTTTCTTTTTTCTTTTTTCTTTTGTTTTTTTGTTTTTTTGGGCATGTTCTCCATTTTTGTTTGTAATTTGATGAATGTAGTGATCTGGATTTCATAAACCAGCGTAAGTGACATTCTTCTGCGTGAGATCAGTCACTTTATGCGAAAAAATGTCTTTTTTCACAACTAATAAAGCTCCAGTTTGATCAATTTCTTTTACTCTATTCTGAAATTACAAATAAAAAAAGGGGAAAATCCATACAGCCCCCTGAAATCTGATTGAAATTCATATAACCCCTGATTTTTCTTAAAATTCATACAACCCCTTGAAAACACTTAGTGTATTCAAATAACTCCATGAATAAATTTTTTGTTAATAAATGATGAATATTTTGTGTGTATTTCATTTAGTTAACCTTGATTGAAAACATGATATATTAAAAAACTATTATAATGAATTAAAAATACAAAAAATTATATGAAAATGATGATTTTATTATTTCTGGATATATTATAAAATTCTATCAAGAGTGATAAAATTATCACTATAGAAGATTTTTTACATTTTTAATACATTGTAGGTTTTTTTGATATACTGTGTTTTCTACCAGGGTTAACCAAACATAATATTTACAAAATATTCATCATCTGGAAACGTAAATTTTTTTCAGGGGTTTATTCGGATTTACGAGGTGTTTTTAGGGGGTTATATGAATTTTAAGAAAAATGAGGAGGTTATATGGATTTCAATCCGTTTACAGGGCGTTATATGGATTTTTCCCATTAAAAAAAGATCAGAATCAAATGATAATCCTAAATTGGTGTTTTTCTCGTTGAGTTAGATGTGGTAAGAATAGCAGGCCAATTTACATCATAGTCCATGACTTATATGTAATGCCATGGAGAATATTTTGCATTTGTTAAAATTCTGTTATTTTTGTTGATTTTTCAGATATCATGAAGTTTGTAAAATCTCACAGTTCCAGTTGGATGGATTACATCTAATTCAAATCTTGGGTTGGGATCAAGTATGAGAGAGAGTCTTATTTTGCAGATGTATATAATTAGGAAAAAACCTTGGATGCACAGAATAATCCATACAACCTATACACCAGATAAAAATGGTGGGATTCAAACAAGACACAGAGAGCCAACCTCTGTGGCTCTGTCCGAATAATCACCTTTTTCATCAACATATGCCAACCTTTTTCCATTCTAAGATTTCATCAGATTAAAAATGAGCAAAAATGAACGTGCAATTATTACAGATGAGCTTCCAAGTTTTTTCCATTACATATGGCATAATTAAAAGGTGTACAGATAACAAGAAAACACATTATGGAGTACAAGCTACCTCACTGCAAAACAAATGATCCTCCACCTGCAGACTCTCTGTTGTTGAATGAAAATAAAGCTGGAAAAAAGGATCTCTCTCTCTTCTAAGAGAAAAATGGCTCTCAAACAATGACTGATACAATTGATCAAACCAACCCTGATTGATGTTTTCTACATTGTTAGGCTTTCTGGGTTTTCAATAATCTTAGCGAAAGTCTGGAGGAACGCCGCCAAATCAGCCCCGTAGACTATCCGGTGATCAGCTGTAACGTTCACCTGGGAAATTGATCAGCTTTCAGAGTAAATGAATTATTTGAGTTGAGTTCGCAAGTCCAAATGTAAATGGTGATCAATCGACAAACTGCATCTGTTTGTTAAATGGGTTTCACCATTTTTTCAAAACAATGCAGATCAATCTATATGACCCATCATTGTTCATTAATGGACAAGATCAACACACAGAAAACTATACCAGCATCTGACACAAGCAATTCAACTCAAGAAACAAAGTCACAACCATGTGTACACGAAGCCGATGCAAAACCAACAAATCAAATTGAAAATTTAAACATTGTAACAAGATCAGCGATCTATATGATCATTAGACAGGAACCCCAAGTTAAAAATCAAGGACATTTCATCACTGGATTGACAATCACCACCAAGTTATAGTACTAAAAATCTTAACACCATCATCCAGGTTATCTTACAAATCCATCGAATAAAATCCAAGAACAAAAAGATTCTTGAACAAAAAGTTTGTTATCATGTTTTCAACCACATGAACATGTATGTAGATGAGTTTCTGAGCGTAATGGCATACATGCACAAATTGGGACATGTCAGGTACAAGGTAAGTCTAAAGGTATACAAATACAGTTACATTATAGCTTTGGATTATACAAGAAAATACTATGACATTATGATACATAGGACATTCTGCGCAGAAGATCCTACCTATCCCACTCTTATTTGGAGAATATGTGAGACTGTATGCTAAGATTCATCAAGGACTGTTGTCAGTGACTTTGGTGGATGGTAAACTATTGATTAGAGAGTAAGTGGCTGGATAAATTGGCATTGGAAGGCTATAGAAACCTCATCTACTTGCTGCTAGCGGCTGAATTTTATTTTCTGTTTTGTTTTGTTTTTTTTTTTTTTTTGGAATTGTACCCTATTTTACCAATGCTATCTGGCGGTAGGTTTACTACCCTTTCTCCAAAAAAAAAAAAAAAGAACACCTTCATGAGTAGCAGTTTTAACTGTTCCTCAGCCCATGGAGATGATAACCAATCTCAGTTTCTTAATGGGTGGTGGAGAACCAGTTTGGCAGAAATATACCAGGAGATTACCTAGAAGTAGAATAGAAAACTTTTGGTAACCTAATTAGACAATGCAATAAGACAGGGAATATAACTGGCTGGTAAAAAGTGGAGATTTGCTTGTTTCAGGTATTTTAAAAACAGGCAAATCAATTGTTTCTTAAATGGGGAACTGGAGTTGAATACTTGCAAAAACTAGTGATATAATTATCAGTTTAAAACAAAGGTGCCACTAAGGAAGCTTAGATGTGGTCTTGGAGCAGAGCAAGACTGTCTATGAGAATAACAAAAAAGCCTCTGTAAAGACTTCAATAAGAAGAGTAAATGGTAGGGATTTTTAAAAAATAATACAAACTTACACAGACTATTCATCAGGACTTCAAATTAGGAGAAATAAAGAACTCATCAGGTTGGGATTTTTTTATTATTTTTTTAGGATAATTGGGACTTTAAGCCCCGTTTGGATACCAGATAAGCTCTGGATAACCCCAGATAAAATTTGTTTTGTGTTTGGAAAGCCCTAATTAAACCTAGATAAAGTATGTCAGAATAAAGTGGTATAAAGGTATATGGATTCCAATCAACCCCCAGAATAAAAGTTATCCTAGGTTATTCCACCCAAAGGATATTGTGGGTCCACTGTCAAATCAACTGTCATCACCTCTTATAAATCACCTGTCAAATCAACTATCATTACTTTTTTACCTTTTATAAATTATTATCCATACTTTATTCACATTTTACCCAAACAACAAAACATTTATTCTTACGATTCCTAACGATAATAATTCAAAACACAACCAAACACACAATCACTTTATCCTTATTTATACTCATTTATACTCGGATAAATATATACCCAAGAATAAATCATATTTTGTATCCAAACGGGGGCTAAAAGGTTGGATTGGCAAGAAGCGAATTTGAAAATCTAAAAATTATTTATAATCTGGTTCTTAAGAGATTTAGGTTATCTTCTGCCTTTATATTACCGCATAGTTAAAAAACAAAAAAACTTGAATTTCCATAATGATGGCATAGATAAACATGTAAATGACATTCATCGCGAATAACAACCAGTCACAGCAATGCAATCATTTTTGTATGATTATGTAGTAAACATAAAGAAAATTTTCTTGATCTTTTAAAGCCATATTATGTGCAGATGCAACTTTCCGAAGGTGGTTTTGCAGAATATGAGTCTAACCTTTCAATGGAAAATTTGATATCAGTTGTAAGAAAACTTGTTAAGCTCAAACTTACCTGCATTTTATTCTTCACGCTAAAGAATCCATCTTTACCCGCAACAACTGTAGGTTTTGATGCTCCCACAGCCATAATAGCTCCCTGGCACAACTCACACAATCAGGCGAGATATTAACCAGTTAGATATAGTTTCTACTCCAGTGGGTTAAGTTGCTGAAATAATACCTGGCCCGGAGGAAGTATAGCATCAAATCTGTCCACTCCAAACATGCCCAGATTGGATAAAGTAAATGTCCCTACATTAATTACAGAACAAAATTCAACCATTTTTAACTTTTCACAAAAAGTTAGGGACGAAAAAGGAATGCATTCACAACAAATCAAGATAACCTGAATTATATTCATTGGGCTGGAGTTGCTTGGTTCGCGCCTTGCTCACCAGTTCCTTCCATCTTTGCGAGAGCAGATACAAATCCAACTGCATCGGTAGAATCCAATACACACCCAACTAAAACTCAAAATCCAGACAACACAAAACAATTCAACTACGATTCAAAACCCGACGCACATCAGACCTTATCAGCATCCTGAAGGACAGGCGTTATAAGCCCTCCATCGATCGCCACAGCAATGGCAATATTGACACTGCTGTTGTAAGTGAAGCTCTTGCCATCCTTGCAGCTCGCATTAACAACAGGATGCTGTGCAAGTGCCATGGCCGCAGCCTTGGCCAAAAGCACGGTCATTGTCACACCCTTTGACTTCACCTACAAGAAAGCACACCAACCCAACACACATTTATCAAACAAAACATGCAACCAAATCATACATTTCATCAAAATAACAATCTTTTCAGAAAACAAAATCACACCTTTTCATAGAGGGCATCAAGGGAATCAGTGATTATAGGATACCCAACTCGGAACGCCGGGACAGAGAGGCTCTCCACCATGTTCTTCGCCACGGCGGCCTGCATCGTCGTGAACGGTGCCACCGTCGCTCCCGCGACCTGCGCCCCCGCCGGAGCCGCGGGAGGGGGCGATGCCACTGCGGCAGCCGCAACGGGCGGAGGAGGAGGGGCGGATGGTTTAGTGATCCCTGCAGCGCCCTCGACATCGGAGGGCGTGATGCGCCCGCCAGGGCCGGTCCCTGTCACCGAGGCGATGTCGATCTTGTGCTGCTTCGCGAGCTTCTTCGCGTACGGCGTGGCGATGGTCTTCCTCGGGCCGTCCGACGGGGCGGCGACAATCGCCGCTGGTGGAGGAGGAGGTGGAGCGGCGGAGGGCGGCGGAGGAGGAGGAGGAGAGGCGGAAGAGGGAGGGGAGGAGGACTGGGAAGCAGCCTGGGCCTTGGCGAGGGGGATTTCGTCCTCGGACTCGGCGAGGAGGCCGATGGGGGCGCCGACGGGGGCGACGGAGCCCTCGGGGACGACGATGGCGGCGAGGATGCCGTCGTAGAAGGTCTCGACGTCCATGTCGGCCTTGTCAGACTCGACGACGACGACGCTCTCGCCCTTGGAGAGGCGGTCGCCCTCGGACTTGACCCAGGAGAC